>JASCZW010003896.1:0-26770 GCA_034211315.2 Aedes japonicus
TCAAAGTTCGTTACAAGAATGAACTGAATCAGCTTTTTTTTTTAGCTTAACATGTTTTATATTTCCAATTCATTTGTCTTACATACTAATTTTAACATTTTAAGTGTTTCAGCCCATTGGGCTCTTCAGCTTTGTTTAATTTTAAATTTTCTGTGTGTGGTGTGTTTAGTGTGCTATGTGTTTTACATTCAATTTTCAGTTCAGCCCTTGGGGCATTGATAGTTTTAAAATTTGATAACCTACCTAATCTACAACTAAAACTACAATTTGAAAATCCTAGGGGTGGGGAACCAGATTCCGGATGATCTGGTGATCCGATGTCAGGCAGCGTGCCCTGTACCGATTGATAGACTCACTAAAACGATCGTCGAGCATTTTTATCTCGGCCAGACGGTGGACCTCAGATGTTCTTGTCCTCGGAGGGGTGTTCAGGATCATCCTGAGGAACTTATTTTGAACACGCTGAAGTTTCAGGTGATGTGTTTTTGCGCAACTCTCCCAGATTGGCATGCCGTACTCAATGACTGGAAGTATGATTTGCTTGTAGACAGCAAGCTTGTTTTTCAGGGATAATGTAGACCTTCTGTTGATCAATGGGTACAGTAGCTTCAACAGAACGTTACACTTTGTGACAGTTTTGTCAACCTGTTCCCTGAAAATAAGCTTGCTGTCTATGGTAACGCCAAGATAGACAGCTGATTTAGCCCATTCCACCGTTGTGTTGTTTAGGTTTATTTTACAATCCTCAGGCGGAACAAGTCTAGGAGAGTTGGAGTGTGGAAATAAGATGACCTGGGTCTTCGCCGCATTGATACAAATCTTCCATTCAGTGAAGTATTCTGACAGAACATTCAGGCTTCGCTGCAGTTTCGCGGCAAGCGCTCTTATTACCCTACCATTGTGGACGACTGCGGTATCATCGGCGAACAACGACAGAGATCCATTTTCAGGGAGCGGGGGTATATCCGAGGTGAATAGATTGAACAGAAGTGGACCTAATATACTTCCCTGCGGAACACCGGCGGAGATCTCCTGACTACCGGAAACTGCGCCATGCAACGAAACACGGAATGTCCTGTCCGTCAGATAGTTTTTAATTATCTTCACCAGATAGATGGGAAGATTGTATCGATGCAGCTTGTACACCAGGCCATCATGCCACACGTTATCAAAGGCCTTCTCGATGTCGAGAAGTGCCATGACAGATGATTTCGAAACAGACTTGTTCCATCTGAGGATGTTACTGACTCGATTAAGTTGGTGGATAGTCGACCGACCACGTCGGAAGCCAAATTGTTCGTCAAGCAAGATGTTCAGCTCGTCGGCAGATGAAAGAAGCCGACGGTGGATCGCTTTCTCAAATAGCTTGGATAATCCTGAGAGAAGGCTGATGGGCCTATAGCTCTTGGAACATGAAGGATCTTTCCAGGTTTCTGGATGGGTATGACTTTGGCTGACTTCCAACACGAGGGAAGTAGCCAAGTCGGAGCAATGATTGAAAACCATCGCCAGATGGTTATAGAACTGGGGGCTCAGTTGCTTGAGCTCCAAGTTCAGGATGTTATCGAAACCTGGGGCCTTCATGTTCTTTGAGCATTTGATATAAGCCAACAATTCGTCAGCTGAGATCTCCAACTCCTCTGTGAAGTCGTTGGGGCTTAGATGGATGTTAGTAATAAGCGCGCTAACGGCAGCTTCATGTGGACTGACGGTGTTTTGTCCCAGATTATGGGAGCTGACGAAGTGTTGACTTATCTCAGCAGCCTTCTCTGCGGGAGTTATCAACCGATCCTTAGAGCTATTGTTGTCTAATGGGATCAACGGTGGAATGGGCCTTGACTTAGTTTTTAAAATTTTGGTCAACTTCCAGAACGGCTTAGCACAATCTGGGAGAGAGCGGATCTTGTCGGCAAAATTGTTATTTCTAAGGTCCACCATTCTGGCCTTAATAATTTTGGTCGCTCGATTACAGTGACGTTTAAGCGTTGGCAAACCAGTTCGCTGGTATTGCCTTCGAATGGCGTTGCGCAATTGAATAAGTTCTTTAGTGGGTCTATCAATGGGCACAGAGTCACTCACCTGATCAATCACCGGTACGTGTTGCTCCCGGGCCTGGGAGATCGCTTGCTCGATGCTCTGCAGCTGCCGCTCGATGTCATCAACGGAATCAAGGTGCATGTCGAAATCGATGTTGTCGTCAACGTGTTGTCGAAACCTCTCCCAACTGGCGCGATGGTAGTTCCGTCTGGTGATTCGATGCCGGTTGACCGAGGACCCGACTTCGGCCACCACCGGATAGTGGTCCGAGCTGAGCTCCTGGTGTACGATCGGCTGGGCGATGTTGTTCCCCATGTTGGGGAGAAAGATGTCGATTGTCGAATGGACCCCGGATCTGCTCAACCGGGTGGGAGTATCCGGGCCCAGGACGGTGTAATGTCCCTCTTCCAGGTCTTCCTGCATAATTATTCCGTTCCGATTCCGCCGAGGGTTCCCCTAGGCTTCGTGTTTCGCGTTAAGGTCGCCGGCGATGATAAACTGCCCCTGCCTCCGAGTTAGCTTACGGATGTCGTTTCGCAGGACCGTTGTTGTTCTGTTGTTGGTACTGGCTTGCTTTGGACAATAGGCCGCGATGATGGTGATTGGGCCGACAGCAGTTTCGACCTCGACTCCGATGGCTTCGATAGACTGCAGCTGGAAGCTCGGAAGCAGATGGCAGTTGATGTCGTAGCGCAGGGTGATCGCAACTCCTCCTCCACTAGAGCCGCTACGATCCAGTCGCACAATCCGGTATCCTGGGATGAAAACGGTGTGTTCCGGTTTGAGATGTGTCTCGGTGACGATGGCGATGTCGATGGCCTTCCTGTTAAGGAAGTCACCGAGCTCTAAGGTTTTGTTCCGGATGGAACAAGCATTCCAGTTGAGGATGCTGATGGTGCGTTTACGGTCCATGTTTGAAAATAAATTTCATCGTCACGGACGTGGCGGCTTTGAGCTGTTCCTCCTTGGAGCGGCAGGAACGTAGTTGGCGATAGAGCTCTTGCACGAACTCCATCATTTGCTCCGAGTCGTAGAGCTGTCCATCGACGGGTGGTTGCGTTGAAGTACTGCAAGTTGGATTGCCCCAGCCTGGAGGAGGAGTCGGGTTGGGGGCGGCGGCAGCTGCTGCGAAACGATGATGCACGGAAGCTGACGGGCGGTTTGCTTGGCGCTGATTTAATGGAATCGGCGGTAGGTTAGGCACCTGATACCGAAGTGACGGGAAGTTCTCCTCGTTCATCGGAGGTGGCGGACGGCGTTGAGCAGGTCGGGATTTGGTGGATGCCTTCTTGCGGATCGCCAAGAATTCAGCACGTTTTGGGCAGGTTCGATTGCTGCTCTCATGGTTTGCGCCACAATTTGCGCACTTCAGTGGCGCACCTTCTTCCATCGGGGCACAATCGTTGGTGCTATGGGCTCCAGCACATTTGCCACATCGCGGTTTCATGTGGCAGTTACGAGTACCATGTCCGAACGCAAGGCAGTTGCCACACTGCGTCACGTCGTGCTGTCTCGGACGATACCGGTCCCACTCGACGATGACGTCGAAAAGGGCCCGTGTTTTCACCAGTTCCGCCATCGTGACGGATCCCTTCACAAGGTGGACCAGATAGAGTTGGTCCCGGTAGTTACCGTGTTGCTGGCGCCTGATGGGGAACACCTTCTGAGGCTTTAGTGCCGCCGCTTGCAGCTCTGCAAAAATTGACTCCGGTGTGAGTTTTGGAAGGCCACGCAGAATCACCTTCATAGGCTTGCTTCAGGGTACATCGTGCGTGTAGAACTCATGCTGCTTGGCGACTAGGTGAGCGCCGACAGCACGGTAGTCAGCCTCCGACGAGCACAATACTTTAATGCCATTACTGCACAGCTTGTACAGCGGATGGATTTTGATAGCTGCAAGCTCGGTCCTGAGTGCAGCAATGTCCTTTGACGTCGTGAAGAGCGGGGGAACCTTCACCTTCTTCGGCACCTCCTGGATCGGAAGCACGGCGAATTGATTGCTCGCTAGTAGACGAGCGTTCGGATCCACTGGATCGGCGTCATCATGGCGCAGCCGCTTGGAGCTGCCCGGCTGCGGTAAAGATTCGGGAGCAGATGTCACCGTTGGTCGATTTTTTCGACCCATTGCCACGGCAATAGGTCGAGCGGGAAATGTTTCCGAACTTTGCAACACTTTTTTCTGCTTTGCCACCACCAGAAGATGAGCAAGCGCAGGCGATAGATCGCGAACCGAACACGCAATCGCGAGAAAGCGGGCGAGGGGAAAAAACGGGAGAAAAAAACTTTTACTGCGAGGGTGCGAAAAAACACGACCGATCGTGTCGCTTGGTAAAACTGGAATGAAGCGGGAATTTACAGAGGAAGAGAACTGAATCAGCACAGCTAGCTGGTTTTTATAGCCAACGCCATCCCATGTCAATGCGTTGCGTTGGTTTTGTTTATTCTTACGAAATGAAGAGAATTTCGCAAAGCATACTACAAGTTTTATTTCCTTTCACGCTAAGTTGATTATACTCAAATCGAATGATAATTTTATCCAATCGAAAGGTAAATTATTACTCTTAAAATCCTTCAAAGCATCTTAACATTTCCTTCCCACAAACTCTGTATACTACAATCCCCCCCTCGTCTACTCTGCACTTTAATTTTTTTTTTTTTTTTGAGCTGTTATTCAATTGAATGTATTATAAAGAATATGTTTAATTTTCTTCACTTTGTTGGTTAGCATACGCATAATGTAGCTTTCTTGTTTTATGAATTTAATTTTAAAGTTCAGCTTCAGATTATCAATTCCATGCCTGATATAAATTTCAATTTTCTCATTGTCGCTTCATGAATTAGAAAATCTGAATCTTTGAGCTTATAATGCCTAATCATGTCCTTAATCTCTTGCAAATGTTACATGCAAATTCTGTTTTCCATAAGCAAATCGTTAAAATCAGTATTTGCCACAAATTTTCAACAAATTTAATAGCAGTCTGACAAGCATATAATTAGTCTCATTAGTATCTAAATATCTGTGTTCGGATTTACCTTTATAAAAATGCACCACCTTCTTGTAGCAGCTTGTGATAGCAGCTCAAACTGTAATTTCATGTATTTAATTAGTTTGACATACAATTTTCATTTAATATTGACTTACATTTGATAGTTTCTTTTCAGGTCCTCGTGCTACTTAGGTTCGGCAAGGGTTAACAAATTGATTCCGTATTTTTCGTAGGCTGTATACATTTCAGTTAATTTTCCAATTAGATTATTTTCCAATTAAGTATAGGTTTAGATATTAATTTACTTACATTATAGTTCAACTAGTTTAAGTTAAATTTGTATAATCCAAATAGGCTAATCAATTAGTAATTTCTTCGATTCTCGTACTCTCCCTAGAATAAGTAGCACTTTTAGTTTAATTCCGAAATAAATCATAGAAATAAATTTACCACAACGACATTTAATTCAAACTTCGAAATTGATTTAGGTTGTTACACTATTTGACAAATTCAGGCTGCGTATTTCACCGTATTTTATAGAAAATTAACTTTAACTTAGATTTTTTCACTGCAGTTCACGGGTATTTGTTTTTGTTTTTTTTTCCTTCCCTTTTATTCCGTTCGGTCGATCTGTCAGGTCGACTGATGAACGATCCATACTATGCGTTAGACCGTAGCTCTGTTCAAGCTGTATGCCCACTGGTTTTCGTCACACCCCAGCCCGTAACTCCGGTGCCGGCTTGTCCTCGGAAGTGCCGGATTTACCAGGAATCTCGATAACCGCCAAGTTGGCAACAGCTCGCTTCACTACACCCTTGGAAGTTCGAACACCCACCTGCCGAACTTTGCCATCTTTGCCGTTGAACAACTCCTCGATGATCCCTCGCGTCCAGTTCTTCCTTCGTCCGCCATCTACGAGGAACACTAAGTCTCCTACCTGTAGCGGTCGCCGATCGTCGATCGACTTCGACCGCTTGTTGATTGTCGGCAGATATTCTTTGCACCAGCGCTGCCACATCAGGTCGGCCAGGTACTGTGAGCGCTTGTACATATTCTGCAGAGCTTCTGCTAAGCCCACGTCGCCGTCCACAACCAAGTCCGCATCCTTGGTAGAGCCACGAAGGAAGTGATTTGGGGTTATCGCTGCAGCTTCTGCAGAATCCAGGGGCATATAGGTCAAAGGACGCGTGTTTATCATATCCTCCGCCTCAGACAGCGAAGTCAGCAGGATTTCATCTGTGAGTTTACGACCGTCGTCTAAGGCCTTCAACGCTTCCTTTACCGATCGCACCATACGTTCCCAGGTACCACCCATGTGTGGGGTACCTGGAGGAGTGAAGTTCCACTTCAGTGATGGACTGGTCACGCTTTCTGCACAATCTCGTTCAATCTGCTTCATCCTCTCCAACTCATTGTAAGTGCCTTTAAAATTCGTACCGTTGTCTGAGAATATTTCATCTGGAGCTCCTCGTTTGCAGATAAATCTACGAATCGCCATTAAACACGCCTGGGAGGTCAAACTGTGCACTACTTCTAAATGCACTGCTCGCACCGCTAGACAGGTGAAGAGCGCTATCCATCTTTTCTCCCACCGTCGATTCACCAACACTTCTACGGGTCCTGAATAGAATTTAGAATTTATTTATTTCGTCAAGCAATGTAGACTACATACAATGGTTACAGTGTTCTACGTACATACTATACATAATTTCTGTTGTCTTTTAGACGACATTTTATTTGTTCTTTAGACATAGTGATGCCGATGATTTCGCAATGTAAGTTATACTGGCGCATCATTCGATTAATGGGGCCATTTTTTGCATAATTAGTTCTGTATGACTTTTCTAAGAATAATTTCCGTGTTCTAAGATGCCGACTGGGACTATAAAAGTTCAATTGCGAGAGTAGTTCTTCTGATTTTATGCGTTGTGAAATAATGTCATTGACGTAGAAAAGCATTGCAGATTCGCGGCGTTCTTTAAGTGTCTGTAAATTGATAAGGATGCAGCGTGCTTCATAAGATGGTAGTGGAAATACAGTCCAATTCAATTTCCTTAGGGCATATAAAAGAAATTGCTTTTGGACGGATTCTATGCGTTCGTCGTGTATGGAACAGTACGGGTTCCATACTAGGTTGCAGTATTCCAGAATTGGCCTGACATATGTAATGTATAATATTTTAATAGTATATGGATCTTGAAAATTGTGACTGAACCTCTTAATGAAGCCCAGCATGCTATTTGCTTTACTTATAATAGTATTGTAATGTTCTACAAAAGTGAGTTTAGAGTCTAGGGTAATGCCTAAGTCCCTTACTATTTTGCATGTTTCTACTTTTTGGTTTCCTAAAAATATTTCCGTACGAGGTGTTTCGATTTTTCTGCTAAATACTATTGAGTTACATTTTTTCACGTTAAGTTGAAGTAAGCTTTTGCTACACCATGTGTTGAATAAGTTAATTTCGTTCTGGAATTCTTCTGCGTCACTAGGATTGTTTATTTCCATGAAGAGCTTCATGTCATCTGCATATATCAGTATTTGGATTTTTTTAAGTATGTAGGAAATGTCGTTTATGTACAAAATAAAAGAAGTGGGCCTAAATGTGAACCTTTGGGGACCCCCGAGGTGACAGAGATAGGTTCTGAAAGTTTATTTTGAAAGCGAACAATTTGTTCGCGATGCGTTAAATATGACTGCAGCCAATTTAACAGTCCAGGTTCCATTCCAATTGTTTGCAATTTGAAGAGTAATAATGGTATGTCGATTCGGTCAAAGGCCTTACTGAAGTCAGTGTAAAGTGCTTCTACGTGCTTGCCATTGTCCATTGCATTCAAAATAAAAGTTACAAATTCAAGAAGATTAGAAGTGGTTGAGCGACCTTTGAAAAAGCCGTGCTGTTTGCTTGTAATTTGATTTTTTACTTGCTGAAAAATATTTTCATTCACGAGAGATTCAAAAAGTTTTGGGATGCAAGAGATAATGGCAATTCCACGATAGTTGCGGATGTCTGATTTCATGCCTGATTTGAAAATCGGAACCAAATAAGAAGATTTCCAAATGGTGGGAAATGTTCCGCTCTTAAGAGACATATTAAAGAGAAGTTCTAAAGGGAGGGCAAGTTCGTCTGAAAGGTTCTTTAAAAATACGGGTGCAATACCGTCTGGGCCTGGTCCCTTAGAAGCGTCCAAGTTTTTTAGTGCATTGAGAATTTCGTGAGGAGGTAATTGATTTACAGATATATTGTTGGAAAATTCAGGAATGAATGCAAAGAAGTCACGATCACGGTCTTCTTCGGAGAATGTAGTGTATACTTTTGGAAGAAATCTGCAAAAAGCTTGCAGATTTCAGAAGGATTATCACCTACATTTCCGTCAAAATGCATTCTTGGGGGAAATTGCTATTTTTCATTTTCGTTTTTACATAATTGAAGAAATTCTTAGGACATGATTTGACTTCAGTTTCGACTTTACGATTATATTCTTCATGTGCAGAATTAATGGCCGTGTTAAGTTGGTTGCATATGTCATAATAGTTTTGCAAATTTGTGCTAGAGTTTTGCTTTTTATATAATTTGTGTGCTTTTTGTTTTTTGTTCTTTAAATGTTTCAAATGTGGATTGAACCACACTGGTAATTTATTGTTTTGGGTTCGCCTTCTTCTTTTCATTGGTACAGTTTCTGAAATAAGGTACTGAATAATTGAATGAAATTTGCCTACTTCAGTGTTGACATTTCCTTCAATACTTATTATATTCTGCCAATTTATTGTACATAGTCTACGTTTTGCTTCTTCGTAATTTGCTTTTTGATATTCCGGCACTTCCTCGAAGTCCCAGTCGTTGGGGGTGTGAGTATTATGTACGAAGATTGAATATTCAATTGCTGTGTGAAATACTTCATTTTTCCATAGAGGTGACAATGAAGTACTCACACAAAAGTCTTCAGTGCAGTTCGTAAATAAGAGGTCTAAAAAAGCATTTTGCTGATTCTTTATATGATTAATTTGGTGCAAGCCAAAATGTGAAATTTGGTCGAATAGGAATTGTAAAGTTTCGTCTTCGCCAACGACTGGGAGTAGAATTGATTCATTTTCGATGTCAGGGATGAAGTTCGCATTCCGTTTATTAAAGTCACCATAAATATGCAGTTTTACTTCCGGTTCCATATTCGACGTGATAATTTCGACATTTTGAAAAAATAATTCGAAAGATTGTTTATTGGCATGTTCGGGTGGGAAATACACAGATGCAAAAATATGTGTTTCATCAGCAATGAGTGCTTTACGAGCCCGCTGTTTGGCGTCTACTTTGGACCAGTCTTGCTTCCAATGCCATTTATGACCCAAAAATCGCCATCCAGGAGATGTATGCTCTTTCGAAATGACAGTATTGTGTACTGACGATCTTTCTGCTAATTCTTCTTCCAAGGTCTTCTGATGTGGCTTTGTATTGTTGGTTGCATTGATCTGAAGGCTAGAAACAGCCCCAGACACAAATTTCACTTCTTCCAGAATTTCCCGAAGCTTTGAGTCATCATAGTAGAGTGGAGGTGATGACGATTCGGCATCTTTCGATAAAAGTGCCATGTCATTTGATATGCTTAATAGCCGTTCGTCAAAATGTTCTTTAATTTTTTGCGCCATCGTGGAATTCGATTCGCTGATGCCGGCCATGGTCGTGTGTATATGTAGGTCACACGACTTTATATGCTGACCGACTGTGCTGCTTATATTTTGATTTTCAATTGTTACTGCCAACGTTCCTTTCACGTCTTCAAGCAGGTGTTCAATACTTTCGAAGAGTTCTGATACTATGCAGAATTTTTTCAGGTCAGCAGCAATACGATGGTTCGCGTCTGTTTGAAAGCGGATTGCATCCACAAGTTGTTCCTGTTGATGAAGCAGCTTCCTCACGTCGGCTTCCTTCCGTAAAATGAGTTGGCAGTCTACGCCCACCGAACTTAAGGGACGAAGCTGTGGCGTAATCCGTTGTACCGGTAGCGGTGCCATCATTGGAGTTTGCGGCAGACAGCGCTTGACGCGACACCACATGCAGGTCTTCACCGCTTGTTGAATAGCCCATCGTAGTTTTGGGATGTGGAACCGTTGCCGCAGTTCATTACATACGGTCTCACGATTCGCGTGGCCGAACTTTTCATGATAGTGCAATATCAGCTTATTCGTTATCGCATGTCCCTTAGGAAGTATGATGGGATGTTTCACGTCAAATGTAGCGAACTCCGCTTGCTCTAGCCTGCCTCCAACACGCAAAACTCCTTCGGTGTCAAGCACGGGAGTTAGCTTGTAGATACAACTTGACTTTTCGATTCGACCTGAAGTTTGTTCCGGCGTCCTGGCAAGATTCCTCTTTAGCATCCTTATCTCCTCAGGGAATCCGTCGTGTTGAGCCTGCCTCCACAGGATCCATTCGGCCGCTTGTAATTCGTCCTGTTGCAAAGGTTGCTGGATAGACCTCGGTTTTGCTTTCAGCAGACGTTCCTGACTCGGGCTTGCCTTGGACACTACAATAGGCTCACCTACCATTTTCCTTCGACAGTTCGCTGTAAACTGGATTACTCCAGCAGTGCTTCGAAGAAGACGAACCCAACGATTTGTCGAGTCAACGTTGACTAAACTATCAGAAAACGCCACTTCGTGATGCAGTACACAAGTGCGCATCTCTTCACTGGTATCAGTGGCAGGCAGTACACTTACTGGCCACCGGTTCTCTGGCTCCAAAAGAAATCGTGGACCTTTGAACCACGGACCGTTCGACTCCAATGGAGGACCTTGTCCCCATTTTGTCAGGACATCCGCGATGTTTACCTTTGTTGGGACCCAACGCCAGTCGGATATATTAGTGTTTTCTCGAATCTCGCCGATGCGGAAGGCCACAAATTGTTTATATTTGAGCTGATCTGCGCGAATCCAACTAAGCACCGTTTGGGAATCTGTCCAGAGAAATTTGTTGCTGACAGGGAGGGAATGATAGGACTGGACCGTGTGTAGCAGTCGCGAACCCAGAACTGCCGCCATTAATTCGAGACGTGGGACTGACTGTCGTTTTAATGGCGCTACCTTCGTGCGAGACATTACTAGAGCACACTTCACGACTCCCTCCACTACTACTCTGAAATAAGCCGCGCATCCATATGCGTGCTCACTTGCATCCATGAAAATGTGGAGCTGGAGAGATTCGACGCCGGATGAATGCAAATTACCAAGATAACAACGAGGAATACGAATAGCTTCTACCTGCGTCAACAGTCCTGTCCACCGCGTCCACTTTTTCAACGACTCGTCATCTACTTCATCGTCCCAACCGCAGCCTGTCCGCCACAAATCTTGAACAAGCATTTTCCCGTGAATCGTGAACGGACCCAGCAGTCCAAGTGGGTCAAAAAAACCCATCACGCAACTCAGAACTAAGCGTTTTGTGGGTCGATGAGTGCCGTCTAAAAACGGTTTCAGCTCCGGTCGATGATCGGTGGCGAATGAAAAGACATCATGACGTGGATTCCAGATGATTCCCAGAACCCGCTCGTTCTCTGTTGCTTTATCGACGTTGAAGTGAACAGCTTGAACCGGTTTTTGTTCTCCTAGACTCTCCAGTACTTCAGCGGAGTTCGAGACCCAATTTCTGATCTCAAATCCCCCCTTGGAATGGATAAATCGCACATCCTTAGCACGACTTACCGCCTCTTCGATGGTGTCGGTGCTATCGTAATAGTCGTCGGCATAGTGTTTTTTGATTATCGCCGCCGCCGCACCTGGATACTTCGTTGTAAATTCCGTCGCGTTAAGATTTTTCACGTATTGTGCCGAGCATGGGGAGCAGGTTGCCCCAAACGTAGCGACATCCATAATGTACACGCTCGGTTTTTCATCATGTGAATTCTTTCTGAAGAGAAATAGCTGCGCTCTCTTGTCGGCCATGCGTATTTTCATCTGGTGGTACATCTCACGGATGTCTCCCCCGAAAGCGATGCGGTGCTCACGGAAAGGACACAACACAGCTATCAACGGAGTAAGCATATCGGGACCTTTGAGCAACTGACTATTGAGAGAAACTCCATTGACCGTTGCTGCAGCGTCCCATACGAGACGAATTTTTTCAGGTTTTTTTTGGATTTTGGACGAAATTTAGAGGAAGATACCACCGCTTCTCTGGATCGATTTCTGATAGCTCCTTCGACGTCGCTTGGTGGGCATACCCTTTTTGTTCGTATTCTACGATTTGTTGACGAATCCTCTTGTACAATTCAGGGGTCTTTGCCAGACGTTGCTCCAGCTGCTTCAACCTCCGACAAGCCATCGGAAAACTGTCAGGAAACGTACAATCGTCGGTAATCCATATGAGCCCAATCTCGAAATGATCACCGACGCGCACCGTTGTTCGTTCCAAAATTTCCCGAGCTCTCTTCTCGTCTTTCGTCTCTTGCACTACCGCCACTATGAATTCCTCCAGGGAGTATTGATCTTTCAGTAGATTGTAAATGTCTTCGTTGGTAATTTCACAGTGGTGACCGATGATGTTTTCACCGCCTGTTTGTCCTGCCATCGGACCATAGATCGACCATCCGAGCTTAGAGCGTACAGCTATCGGTTCTGCTATACCCCGGACCCTCGCTTCGATTGGCGCAATGGTGTGCAGATTGTTAAGTCCAATGAGCAATCCGGGACGTTGATCCGAGTACGATACGACGGGCAAGTCACGAAGATGGCTATATCTTGCGGATATTTCAGCGGCGTTCAGCGACTGTTTCGGAAGAAGCAATTTTTCGACGGTCTGCACCGACGAGAGCTGGTATGCTTCATCCTTTCCCAGAGCGGAGATCCTTAGGTTCATCCTCCTAGAGTTCAGTTCAACCCGTGTAACATCACCGGTCCATTTTATGGTGAGCGGTTGCTTTACACCTACAGCTCCTATCTGCTCAGCCAGGGAACGTTCAATCAGTGTAATAGATGCTCCTTCATCCAGAAAGGCCAGTGTCGTTAAGTGCTTCTCCCCGCAGTGTAGCGTTACGGGAACCATCCGGAACATTACGGAGCCTGACACGTGGATGTGCGTGTTGATAACCACTGTGTTTCCGGAAGGATGGAGTAACGGATGATGGCGTTCGTGGCAGTTACCAACGTTGCAGCGGATTTTAAATTTACATGGAGCGTTACCATGATCATTTAGGCAGATTTTGCATAGTTTGCTCTTCTCCACGATCTTCATACGGTTTTCAAAATTCAACGCTTTGAAGTCCTGGCAATAGCGGAGGCGATGGTCCGTCCTTTTGCACATTTTGCAGGGCTTTAATTGGTCGGTGGTTGTTCGATCACTTGCGGCGTGTTCGGACGTGCTGTGGTTGAACACGACGCCTCTCTCCCGGCTCCTTCCCTTTCCAGGCTGATTCAAGTTTTTATTCTTGTTTTCTGATTTATAATCAAAGCTTACGTTGGCCTCGCACGCCTCCAACACAATTTTGGAGAGGAAGTCGGAAAATGTCCTCAATGTTACTGTTTTCTTCTTGTTTCGAAAACGAATCCACCCTCGCTTATCACCCGCAGGTAGTTTGTCCACCAGTTCTTGAATCAAAAGTGGATTGATCAAGTGCTGCTTTAGGCCCGCAGCCTCGAGGTGGTCGCATAATTGTTCCACTTCGTTTCCGAATGGGATAAAAGTCTCCAGCTTGTCTGCTCTTGAAGGATCCAATCGCTTCACTTTCTCCAGGTGACAATGTAAAAGCTGCTCCGGACGTCCATAGAGTTGACGAAGTTTGCTCATCACCTTTGGCACTGACTGCGGCAGTAACAATTGCCCTCGTACGCTCTCCAAGGCGGGGCCTTTCAAGCACTCTTGTAAGCGGACCAAATTCTCGACGTCGTTGAAACCACAAGCAGTATTAGAGGTTTCATAGGTACCGACAAACAGCGGCCATTCCTCGGCTTTGCCAGTGAAAATAGGGAGCTTCCTAGAAATCCCATTTCGCGCTGCCAACTGAGCTTTTGTTGGACCAGCCACATGGGACCCCAGCCCGTGTGGGGTTACCTTCTTCTTCTTTCTTAGCTTATCTTTCGGCGGCTGTGATTCTTCGGACTCGTAATCCGATTCATCGGACTCATCCGATTCTTCATCGTGCTCTTCATCCGACTCTTCATCGCTCTGTTCATCAGACACTTCATCATCGTCCTCCACCTTGTCGCCGTTCTCCCCCTTGTCGTTAGGATTCACTGACATTGCCTTCACGCCTTTAATCGCATTTTGATACGACTGTCGCATCTTTTGCATACGATCCGCATGAGCCTGCGCATCACGAAGTTCCTGCTCTAATAATTCCTTTTCTTGCTGCATTTCCTTCTCCCTTAGTTCATTTTCCAACTTCCGTTGTTTTTCCTTTAGGATCCGATCCAGTTCTATACGCTTTTCCCTTAGGATCCGCTCATTTTCCATCTCCTTTTCCTTGGCTCTATGCTCCTTTTCCAATGCTCTCATTCGTTTCTCAATCGTGGAACCGGACTGGCGATCAGATTTGACGCTAGACTTGTCCGATTGGTCATCCGTTGCCACCGCCTTCTTGGACTTCGCTCCTTTCTTAGCTTCATCCAACTTTCTATGGTACGTTTCTTCCACCTTCCTACAAGTGTCCGACTGGCAGAACCACTTTTCTTGGCCGTTAAGGCCTTCTCGTGAAGTTCCCACACATCGGCAGTGGAACCAAGCTTCACATGCATCACATCCCACCATGTCTTCATTTATCTCCGACGTTTTCGAACACGCACCGCAGGGGGTCAACGTAAAGTTCCCAGCCTTGACCATCGTGTTTGAGGTTAGATCCGTTATCAAATTTTGAGGATGTTCGGATTTACCTTTAGAAAAATGCACCACCTTCTTGTAGCAGCTCAAACTGTAATTTCATGTATTTAATTAGTTTGACATACAATTTTCATTTAATATTGACTTACATTTGATAGTTTCTTTTCAGGTCCTCGTGCTACTTAGGTTCGGCAAGGGTTAACAAATTGATTCCGTATTTTTCGTAGGCTGTATACAATTCAGTTAATTTTCCAATTAGATTATTTTCCAATTAAGTATAGGTTTAGATATTAATTTACTTACATTATAGTTCAACTAGTTTAAGTTAAATTTGTATAATCCAAATAGGCTAATCAATTAGTAATTTCTTCGATTCTCGTACTCTCCCTAGAATAAGTAGTACTTTTAGTTGAATTCCGAAATAAATCATAGAAATAAATTTACCACAACGACATTTGATTCAAACTTCGAAATTGATTTAGGTTGTTACACTATTTGACAAATTCAGGCTGCGTATTTCACCGTATTTTATAGAAAATTAACTTTAACTTAGATTACCAAATTTTTTCACTGCAGTTCACGGGTATTTGTTTTTGTTTTTTTTTCCTTCCCTTTTATTCCGTTCGGTCGATCTGTCAGGTCGACTGATGAACGATCCATACTATGCGTTAGACCGTAGCTCTGTTCAAGCTGTATGCCCACTGGTTTTCGTCACAATCTGTATACAAATTAACACAACTAATGAACTGTTCGATCTCAAACAGCACACAGCGTGCTTGCTGTTGGTTGAATAGCACCAAACACGCGTCCCCCCCATGAGCGTATATTGTTTGCACAAGCAAACAGCCGGGTGCTATTATTAGCTATAGTGGGCAGCGTGAAACATCACCGTCGGCGCACCGTATCTATGTACTATTCTTAGGATGCGGTGCGCACGACACTAATTATCCGTACTTCGTGTCCCCTATAAAAGGGACATAACGATGTATATAGTTTAGTGGTGTTTTGTAGATGTACTAAGTTGTATCGTTACCCACCGAGCTGGCACGCTGCCTCTCGGTGGTAATAAATTATCATCGACACAGTAGTCCGTTCGTTTTCATTTGTCATCGTCGTTTCTCAAATAAAGTAAAAATCACAACGTAGGGTCTCACCCTGGACGAAACATGTACTTTAAATTGGTATATTTTGGAACATTATCCCAATAAATTTCATTTGCCTCAGAAGAAATCACTATTGTCTTCAAGATGATCATAGGTCAGCATTACTATTATTTTCAAATTTATAATTTACCAAATAAATCCTTTGTAAATCAAATAGTCTATCTGCAGTCTCATATACATATTTATATAAAAAAAATAGTGGGATATTTTTTTTTTGTTAAACTTCAACATTTTCACGTAATGATAACAATAGATATAATCTTTGATTTTACATACTTATCAACTCGAATGCCACCATTTCAACATGAATGCTTATCGCCAGCACCTCAATTTTTTTTATATACAATCGGAAGCCCCGTTTTGCCAATTATTACCAAAGCATATTAGACTATGATTTTAACATAATAAAAACCTTAATTTCCAAAAAACATACCAAAACCTAACACCATTATTCAACATAGCTTAGCTTAGCTTAGCTTGACTGACTGCACGTATCGATGGTTGCTACTCCGTGATTGATCAGAATCAGTGAAATTGCACAATGAATCAACTGAATGGGGCTGGGAGTAACCGACCATTCTCACTGTACACGTTTCAGTGACTCAATTTCTTTAATAATCAATAACGGCGCCGGCCACGTCCTTGCAATCAGTTGGGAATAGGGAAGGAAAGTTAGTGTGACCTTTGCTGATTAGGGACCGTGTTTACCTCTGCATCCCCACAAAGGTCACAGGAGGGTTTTCTATGTTACTAGGGTAGGGCTCGATGGATCAGGATTCACCTTGATAAGTGATGTGATCATATATATATATTATGCATTATAAAATTAAATGAACATTCACACATACATACACATGTATACATACACAAACATACACATACACTCAGTAGCAAAAAAAAAAAAAAAAAGAAAAAACCGAGCAAAACCCTGCTTCCAAAAACCACGCTGTTCAACCCCCCGTCTCCCCGCCAACCATCAATACTTCCAAATGAAAATCCGACAATCCAATAACTAATGTACACGGTGTTCAATAAGTTCGGATACACTTTCAAAATATGTTAAAAAAATGAAAACATGTTTTTTTATTTTTTGGATTTATGTTATTGAAAGCTATGTTTACAAGGAACGTTTACAACATTTCTCTTGGAATGACCCCCCCTTTGTACTCCTTAACGAGCTTCAAACGTTTCTCGAACGCGTCGCAGGCGGCACGCACGGACTGCATGGGCATTTCATCCCAGATTTTGAGAATTACCGTCTTGAAATGATCCAAAGTGCTGACCTTGTATTCGTTCAGCTTCGCCATCATATAGGACCAAACAAAAAAGTCGAGAGGATTCAAGTCCGGGGAGCTGGGAGGCCACAAAGTTTTGTCCAGAAAGTCGGTTAAATTCCCGACACCAGGCTTGAACCACATTTGCCGTATGGGCTGGTGCACCGTCCTGCTGGAACACGTAGTGCTCATCGCCGTAGAGGCTTCGGAGACTGGGGGCAACAACCTTTTCCAAAACCTCAGTTTTGTAGTACGCCGCGTTGATTTTGACGTTTTTTTCAATAAACACCAAGGGTAGCTTACCACGTTTGCATACTGCCCCCCAAACCATCACCGACGCGGCACTTTGGAACCGAGGGATGTTTATATTGGATTCAGGAATGCTGTCCCTCGATGGCGCCCACACCCGGTCATTTTGCACATTGTGCGGCTGTTGCAGCACGAACAGTTTCTCGTCCGAAAAAACAAACTCCTGACCAGCGTGCCGAGAGAGGATCCTCTTAGCTCGATCCAACCGCTTTTTGCTGGTAGCCTCCGAAACGCCATGGACCTTACGTTTTTGTAAGGCCTGAAACCAAGGTCCTTGGTGAGTATGGTGTGAGCGGTTCCAATGGAAACGTTGAGATCTGCAGCCGTTTTCCGGATTGAGCGGTTCTTTTTGCGCCGAATTCGCTCCCTCACGATCTTGATGACCCATGGCGTCCTCGCTGAACGCGGCCGACCGGATCTCGCACGGTCATTGGTCGAGGACGTCTCCCGGTATCGCCTGATGGTCGTGTAGACAAAGTTCCGCTTGACCCCATGCGATTTCAGCAGCCGGAATATATCGCCGGGTCGCTCACCGTTCAAAAAACGCTTAATTACGAAGTCCCGATACTCTTTCATCGCGCGTAACAAACGAACAACAACTAACAGAATGTCAACACCACGCACATTCGGTAGCGTATGAATGAAGCTAAAGCTGACACCAATACCAATGCAGAATATGTACATGGCGCATACCTACGCAATGATGAAAACTTGTATTCGAACTTATTGAACACCGTGTATAGACCTTATGCGATCAAAACCTCATGCCGACAAAACTTACAGACCCGAAGCTATCACAACATATGCGAAAAAAGCCATCCCTGGACACAGCAACCCCAAAAATCCGCACCCCTGTGAAGGACCCAGGTAGCACACTAAAAACCTCTCCACAGCCTACAAAAATACAGAAAACAATGTGGACAAAACCTGAAGTACCTCCAAAAAGTGGTCCGGACCACAGCTGGCGTCAAAGTTGACACACCAACACGAGCACCTCCCCCTCTCACCCGATACTAACCCCGCCGAAACATCGGTGCAAAAGAAGCCGAAGTGAATCCATCTTATTAATACACATGATATGTTACGCGTGAAATATCCCAAACAACTAGTGTAACCCACGAAGAACTTTGAAAATATGGCATTCAGTATGAATTGGTTTGTGAAAACTACGTATACAGTGTTATACAGTATTATTAATAAAATTCACCTCGGCTTCCTCCCCGCACCGACACCTCAGCAAGGTCAGCACCGGATGAAAAAGGGAAATGCCCACGCTGGTACGTCAACCCCGACGCAGCTGCAGTCCAAACCACCCTATGGAAACAGTCCAAATCCCGCCCACACAATCCTCTGTACCCCTACAAGCCCCGAAAAAACCTCCAATATGCCACCCAAACCCCTCACAGAAACACGGACCCTTGAAATCTTCACGCCCAAAAATGACTCCCCTCCCCATCACACCAGGTTCACACATTTTGCATAATGCCGTCAAACCTTCATCTAAAAACACTGACAATTAACAAAGTTACAGGAGGCTGAACACGGAGTCTTCCGCCAACAAAACCCCGCTCGGCCTCTCCCATGCCACTGAGTGTACATACACATACATATACATACATATCGAAACAAAAAATATTGGAATGGGACGCAAAAGGAGAAAATGGAAAGAGCTCACCCGGGTTTCCAGAACATTCCATTGCTGTGGTTGTAACATCGAGCAACCAGAGCAGGTCCGCGTACCCTCCAGATAACATTCTGTTCTTAAGGAGATGGTCGACCATGAACGCTCCACGACCATTAACCAAACATCTCCGAGTGACGCGGGTGAACTCGAGCTCCTCCTGTCGCCGCAAGGCTGTATGTTCGGGGTTCCGTCTGCACCGGGGACACTTTGTTTTTACACCAGTCGAAAGCCTCGTGTTGGACCGCAATCAACTCTTTATTGACCGAATCATTATCAAGATGAAAAGTTCAACACTACACAATAATTTCCACTAAATATAGAATTTTATCGAAAATTTGCAGATAAAATAAGCAGCGAAGCACAAACACGTCCCCTAACACCATTATTCAACATAACAATCAAACTCAAAATCATAACTTGCAATATTGGCAAAGCTTTGTAGAAATTTTCAATAAATTAGCTTGGTTCAACACGGTTCTGAGCATGCACAGGCTTCTTATCTTCACCATATTAAACAAATTAAACTCCTTTTCTAAATCTTCCTTGCTTATAACTTTAACGTATAAAATCTTTTTTTTCAGTCAAAATGACTTGCAACATGTTTTTATCATAGCGTTAATTTTTACTTTGATCTCAAGCCATATTATTAGAAACATCAACAATCTATATGTTTGAATTTAAATATACACGTAAACATTGACTTAAGCACGTTATTCAATACCGTCACTGTAACCTGTCTCGTTGATAATCTGAAATTCCCGAAATCGACTGTAAATACCATACTGAAACGTTACTGGGAAACAATATCGCTGGATTGCACAATACAAAACAAACGTTGACACAGAACGTACTACCAGAAACAATGAGGTCCGTAGGGTAGTCCGGAACAATCCTGGGTTCTCTTTGTATTAAAGGGTGAAAAGCGTGAAAAGGTTCTCTGACAGTTCGACGAATCTGTCAACATGAAGGTTTCCAGTCATACCATGCCACAAGCACCCTCAACAGGACCCTGAAACAGAACCTGATTGCCAAACGCCGCGCAAGAATGCTGTACGAGTAAGTGCTGATGAAAACAATCTCAAAATTCATCTGATTTTCAGAAATGCTGAAAAAAAGATGGCATATCAAGTTGACAGCTCTATTGTGCAAACAATGATGAGTGGTTTTCAGCGAAAAGTCTGATAATTCATTCGAAATGCTAAAGCATAATTGGCCGTAGTATTTTCCTTTGAAGTTCCAGGAATTCACAGCCGAATGAAACCTTAACCGCTTTTCTTATGTACTTATTTTGAAAAAAAGTGTTTCATCGAGACATTAAAAGAGCTTCGTGAAAATGCAATGGTTTCATTAACAAATTTAAATAGTTCAAAACGGATCTTAACAATACCATATTAGACCGCACTCGTTCTCTAAATTTGTATTACTAACAACTTTATACATAAAATCGTTCTGAGTTAAAAATTACGTCCAAAATGTTCGTATCACAGCGTTAACTTTAATTTTGATATCAATTTCACAGGTTTTTGACAAACCAAGTAATATTATCTAGGGCATCAATATCAATACTGGATTTAAATGCATACATAAGCATGACGTAAGCCCAGGATACAGTACGGTCACTGTAACGATTGTAACAGTCATAACTGGCCAGTTGTTACATGGCTGATAATGTCAGCTTAGAAAAAATAAGCATTTGGCGTCAGTAAAAATCGAAATTGACAACCGGTACTGACAGCTTATACAGTTAAAGTTTCCAAGCTCTGATTGAAAACTATCGTAGAACAAGAAGGCCATCTTGTCATGGAAAAGCAAAATACAACAGAGAACACAATCATTTATGATTCAGTGTTTGCTCATTCTAAAGATCAACTTCCAAAACACCTTGAAACGCCATTCATTTGAATAATTTCATTCTCCTTTCAATACCATCCCTTGTTTGTTGGCAAAATGGTGACATTTTGATTTCAACTACATCCCTTATGGTCTTATTATAATGGCAGTTATTATGTCGATCAATTCCATTCTTGAGTCACCATCGACTAACTCCATTGCCCTATTATCTCGTATTCCTCCGTCATACTGTCAGAGAGGTTCTGTTTTGCCCACCTACCGGCCTACTCCACTGCCCTTTTCCGTCAGGGCATGCCGAGTGTACTTACGATCTCTCTGCCCTTCCGTCCGTTCTTATTATCCTCCTCCGCCCTTCCGTCGGAGGGATTCTGTTTTATATATATAATATAATATATATAATATATATATATATATATATACTATATATATATATATATATATATATATATATATATATATATATATATATATATATATATATATATATATATATATATATATATATATATATATATATATATATATATATATATATATATATATATATATATATATATATATATATATATATGTTGCCCACTGCGGTCCACTCCACTGCCCATTTCCGTCAGGGAGCCTTACCGAGGGTACTTATGATCTCCTCCGCCCTTCCGTCGGAGGGATCCTTTTTATATTTCATTTGGCCTACTCCACTGCCCATATCCGTCAGGGAGCCTACCGAAGTAAATATTACTTCTCCATCCTTCCATCGAAGATTTTTTTGTATACTCGTTTATCCTTGTGCACTTTCACAAGTGAGCATCGTTGTTAATCAAACAAAATTGTACCTACCAACTGTGCCATTGTCGTGACCTGACCGTCGTTTTCAGCTATGATAATGTTGCTTCACCTTTGCTGCTGCTGCTACTGGTCCGTTGCTGTCAAAGTTCGTTACAAGAATGAACTGAATCAGCAGAGCTAGCTGAGCCAACGCCATCCCATGTCAATGCGTTGCGTTGGTTTTGTTTATTCTTACGAAGTGAAGAGAATTTCGCAAAGCATACTACAAGTTTTATTTCCTTTCACGCTAAGTTGATTATACTCAAATCGAATGATAATTTTATCCAATCGAAAGGTAAATTATTACTCTTAAAATCCTACAAAGCATCTTAACATTTCCTTCACACAAACTCTGTATACTACACCAACATACGTAAACTGCTCGATGTGCCATACCCAAGCTGAACGACATTGACTTGCCACCAGGTGACGACTCCGCCGTACGTCAACAAATTAAAAAAAAAGCAAACCATGCGCGATAACTATACACTGTTAATAAAATAATAGCATTGCATTGACAGTTTATGATATCATAATACCGTATAATGATATTATAATTTTATTATTTTCACTAATACTCATAGTATTGGCATTAAAATTAATGCAAGATTAAGTTGTCTCCCCCCTAGGCCTTCCCTTTCTTGTTTCTTCAAAGTTACTCAGGATTCATCAAATTTGCACACTCTCTGATGTTCTTCTCCCCCCAAGATATAGAGTGGTAGGAATGCCAAAAAATGTGTGCGAAAACGAAAAAAGCAACTTCACTCATACCTGATCATAAAACTCACATTTGCTCAGTACGCATCAGCTTCCACCAAAGTGTATACATTATAACTCGATTTAATGGTTTCTGGCAGCACTGGCTTAAATTTTTCGGTGACGATGCTGGCAACCTTGGCAAGCAATGACAGCAGTATGTTTACTGTCTGAGAAATTAATATATTTATGAACTCCGTTCTTTGAAAATCTACATGATTTAATACGGAATCACACATGTCAATCATTGACGGTTCCATGCCGAGAACCAGTAACGTCTTTTGAGCGTTTGTTCTGCATTTGGCAAAAGAAGCCTTACTATCATCATTAGATGGTAGAATCAGACAAGACTGATTCTGTCGTTTGGTGTTGATGTAGGGGAAATTGATCTGATCGTGGTGTTTATACATGATATATCTTTTCATAAATATACTCTCCGTAGCTTCTCCGTAAGCTCTTTGATGGAGAAATTTACAACCGTTTGATTCGTTGAAGACATCAATCTTAATTCACGAAACAGTTCTTCGCAGGGTTGACTTGAGAGATATCCGATAATACATTGCTCAGGCACATTGATGTCGCGGCAAATACAAATGAATAGAATTAGCATGTGAATCTAGTTCAAGGCAATGGTATGCGTTTGTTCTAAAACATTCCGTTAGATTTTTGTATTTTTTCTTACAATAATTTCTCCATCCGCGCACTGTTAATACTGTTGTCCTAAAAAAATGAATTTATTTAAAAAAACACCAATGGGAGTGAAAAGTTTATAGTTAACTTACCAAATGTCCTCAACACGTTCGAGGAAAGGGATGTATGTTTCCACGTATGACCGATACAAACCGTGCATACGATTTAAAAACAACGCAGTGCCCTTGCTGTCGGGAACGTTTGTTTTCAAAAAACTTTATTAATTCAGGATTAATTAGCTTTCACGCCGGGCCAAATTTCATTTTGTCTTTTAAATCAATATCCGAAATACATAACCCATGCTTGTCTTTACTGTGTGTATTGATGAGTTGTTTCAAATGCTCTTTATTTATAATAATGACAACATGGAATGATTTGATCATGAGTGTTTTTTACAATTTAAAATTTTTTATTTTTTGGGTGCTAACTTAATACCATAGACTAACTCTAAGACCAGTAGGTCCCGAACAAATACGTTTTTTTTCTTGACTCATTCAGTACTAGCACATCAATCCCAAGCTCGAACCCAAGCTTAATGATTCGTCCTTAATAATGAACTCACACTAACGCACTCTCAAATATTCTGTCAAAATAACACAGCAAATAAAAAAAAATGGGGCAAATATGTACAGCAAGGTGCTGGCTTTAAGGGGTTCTACAACAGTGAACAAATTTCAAATCGCTAGTTGCATATTGATTGTTGCTAGTACTGGCTGAGCCAAGAAAAAAATTGTATTGTTTCGGGACCTATAGGACCTATAGTATACTGGCCTTAGAGTTAGTCTATGGTTTAATCGCGCGCCGGTTCGGCTGCGCTTATATTTCAAGTTTTTACTTAACGAGTATAGTTGCCGTGTTTACGAAGTTATGCGTCAACCAGACGAATATCGATGTAGTTTGAATTTTAAACTACTAACCCGCATAATGAAAAACAATTTGCTGTATAGTCAAAACCAAATTTCAAATGTAAGATATACTATCACATTTTATGTTATTGTTATCGAATAGCTCAATCTCATTTTCACCATACAACCTCAACATTAACACATATTGTTAATGTATGCCATATTGTTATTGAAAGGTTTTTTATTGTCTGCAATCGGTCTGAATTATATACCAACTGTTCGGCATATAGTAAAGCAAAAATTTTGTTCGTGAAAATAGCCATTTTTTTATGGTAACCTAACTTAACCGCCTATTCAGCATATTGTTATTTGGTCTTTTATCATCTAGCATATTGTTAAAACTATATAGGAGATTGTTAGTTTATAGTTGTCAACTATAAGGGTAAATGTCGTAACAATAACGGAAACGGTCGCCAACAATAAGGGAAATGGTGCAGGAATGGTTTATGATTATGCGGGAAGTTTTTATTATTTATTCTCAGTGTTACACAGCAAAAAAAGTTGTTGAATATTACACAGAATCAGATGCACATAGGTCATTCCATCGGTTGTGTAATGTTAGGCTGTCTCGATGTACAAAATAAAATGATGCTTTGCTTATCGATGTAATTTGGTCGATGTAAACGAGACAACGTGAATCATCGCGACGTACTACGTAGTCGCGACGTAAAGTGAGCAATGTAAATTTTTTAGTGAAACTGAATTTTTTGGATATTGTTCAATGAAAAAAAAAAAAAAGTTTTTGGGAATTTAAAACAAAATGATACTTTTATTAGTATAGTTCAGAGTACCCCTATCGTAACGTCATTATTCCACACTCCTCCACAAATCCCCCTTAATCCAACCTACCATCTGAACATCATCCAGGATTCCCTGCGGTGTGCTTCCGGCCAACACCTTCGAACAGATAAAGTCGACCAACGTTGGTTCCGGCTCGCCAATGTACTCGATAATCTTCTTGTTGATTCACGGCCGAATCTTCTTCTCAATGGTACATACTTCGATTTCGTTCCAATCCAACGGATAGTTGAACAAATCGGCCTTCTCCGTTGGTATTTTGTCGATAATTCTCTTGATGTGCCGTCGTTTCTCCTCCTGCGATTTGATGCCGTCCCGTCCCGATCGACTGCTAGCCCCTGTGCCATCTTCACCTCCGCCGCCCCCACCCTTACTTTTGGAAGAGCTCTTGGAAGTGGCGTTCCGGTCTCCGGGAGCAGTGACCGGCTGCGGTGCTGAATTCTGGGGCTTGTTTTCGTCGTCTAAAATAACAAACAAAAATCAAATTTCACTCTACTCAAAACACAGTGTGAGAAAGTTACTTACCCAAAGGAACAAGTTTTCGTTTCTTCAGACCGTTGGATTCCTCTCCGTCCTCCTCCAGGCTGTTAAACGCATCTTTTATTTCCAGCTTCTTCTTCTTGGCATTGGCATTCAAGCTGAGACTTATCGTCGGTGCAATGGGTTGTTGTTTTTCCGGAATCGAGTTCAGCTCGCTATTGCTGTTTGCTTCAGGACTGTGCATCGAAATCATGTTGGAATTCGAGCGCATCAAATGCCGTGAATTTTCATCTTCTCCGACCATTCCGATCGCCCCTGCGGAACCGAGCCCGAACGAGTCCCTTGTCTCCGAACCGGCATGCTGTGGATGGTTGACGGGATGACCGAGGGGAGCTGCTGGGTGGTGGTTATTGGTTGCTGCCATGTCAGGCGATGCGAACGTGTTGTCGTCATGCCCACTGGAATCGGTTCAGCATCGATGGCTGGTAACTCCCGGGATGCCTGTGCCAGAACGTAACGCTCCTTGTTGACACGGATTCGTTCTTTATCTCGTTGCCGCTCCAGTTCCCGTTGTCGTTCACGTTCGCTCTGCTGCGACTGCTCCAGATTAACGTCGATTAGGATCTTGGGTCGGTACAAATCTTCCCGTTGCTTCTTGGCCTAAAACGCACAACATAAATTAATACCGTACGGAACTTTTATCGCAGCTGTTAACGTTACCTTTTCAAACTCTAGCATCGGGTTGCCATATTCTCCGGCGAAGATTTTGTTCTTCAACTCTTCCTATTCTTTATTGCGATCCTTGGAATCTAGGTCGGCCTCACGTACCCGTTCCGCGCCAAACGCCGCTGCAGCTCACAATACCTTTGGAACGAGAATGAATCAAAAACGAATACGCTAAAAAAAAGAACAAGTTTGACAGTGTTGCGAGATTTAATTTTAAATAAAAAGAAAATGCGATAAAGCATCAAAGTCGTGTAATATTTAACATTTTCTGCGGAGTTCTTTATGTGCATTGGTTTTCGTGTAATATTTATGTTTTTAATATGTGATTATTACATTCATGCAACTGATAATTTTTTGATGATGTAATTTGAAGACCGATGTATTATTCCACTAAGTGGATGTTATTTTGCATCGTATTTCCTTGATTACATCAGTTTTTAATACGTTAGAATCAATTACGTTGATGTATATTACATTTTTTTTGCTGTG
>JASCZW010003897.1:0-110000 GCA_034211315.2 Aedes japonicus
TATCTTTTAAAAATTTAGATTGCTTTGTTTTTATAAAATCATGAGTTAATAGTTTCTCTAATTTCTCGCTAAAATATTCAAAAAAAATCATCGACAGGTTTTAATAGCGTTTCTAAATTACATCTATCAGTTGTAATCCATTGTTCGAACGATATCTCATACAAGTTATGTTTCTCAAGTTCTTTTAAAAATCTTATCTCAAATTCTGACAGCGTGGGACAATTTTCGCATTCACGGAGGTAACAATATTTTGATCTTGATGATGAATTACACAATAACTTCTCAAAATGTTGATTACAATCAGTATTGAATGAATATTTTTTAAACTGTGAAGCATTAAATCAATATTTTCGTGGATTGCGCAAACACAAACGTTGTGAGAACCTAAAGCATTTAGCAATTTACAATGTTTTGGTCGTAATGCTGCAAAAGTACTAAATCCAATTTTATTAAATTTATCCAATTTAATTTATCGTTTTTAAATTCTCTTATGGATATCGGAGACACATTTATTCCTGCAATTCCATTATTGAATAACTCAATGTTGTGTATCCTGGAATAATCCGGTAGGTCACTGTCCTGAGAAGATGCCGAGGTAATTGAAGCTGCCGATGGTATTTCCTCCAAATCGTTCCGTGATGTGGTTGGTGCTTCGTCATGTCCACCGTTTTCTGGTTGCTCCACTCTTTCGACAGGATTACGACGATACGAATATAACCGACATGAATCACAAATCCAAATGGACCGTACACTGCATGGATAAAAGTTTTTCAATTAATTTGTCAGTTAAATTTCTAAGTTTAGGCGAACACCGTCTCCCGATTTCACGAAAAGGTTTACAACAATGCTTTGTTTCGAGTTCCATTTCAAATCGTTTTACACTTTACGCTACTTATGAAAGTATGAAAGACACTGTTAAACTGATGTCATGACTTTGTAATGTAATCCTTTTTATACGTACTAGATCGAAGTAGGTCGCGCTCCGGGACTGACGTGTTTGTGCTTCGCGGCTTGTTTTATCTGCAAATTTTCGAGAAAATTAGATATTTAGTGGAAATTATTTTTTTAATGTTGAACTTTTCATCTTGATAATGATTTGGTCACTAAAGAGTTGATTGCGGTCCAAAACGATGCTTTCGACTGTAGTTAAAACCAAAGAGTCCCCGGTGCAGACGGAACCCCGAACATACAGCCTTGCAGCGACAGGAGGAGCTCGAGTTCACTCGCGTCACTCGGAGATGTTTGGTTAATGATCGTGGAGCGTTCATGGTCGACCATCTCCTTAAGAACAGAATGTTATCTGGAGGGTACGCGGACCTGCTCTGGTTGCTCGATGTTACAACCACAGCAATGGAATATTCTAGAAACCCGGGTGAGCTCTTTCCATTTTCTCCTTTTGTGTCCCATTCGAATATTTTTTGTTTCGATATGTATGTATATGTATGTGTATGTGTGGCAGTGGCATGGGAGAGGCCGAGTGGGGTTTTGTTGGCGGAAGACTCCGTGTTCGGCCTCCTGTAACTTTGTTAATTGTCGGTGTTTTTGGATGAAGGTTTGACGGCATTATGCAAAATGTGTGAACCTGGTGTGATCAGGGTTTCATGTTGATAGAGTTTATAGATTTGGGGTTGTCGTGGCATGTGTGGGGGGAGTCATTTTTGGACGTGAAGATTTCAAGGGTCCGTGTTTCTGTGAGGTGTTTGGGTGGCATATTGGAGGTTTCTTCGGGGCTTGTAGGGGTGCAGAGGATTGTGTGGGCGGGATTTGAACTGTTGCCATAGGGTGGTTTGGACTGCAGCTGCGTCGGGGTTGACGTACCAACGTGGGCATTTCCCTTTTTCACCCGATGCTGACCTTGCTGAGGTGTCGGTGCGTGGAGGAAGCCGAGGTGAATTTTATTAATAATACTGTATAACACTGTAGTTTTCACAAACCAAATCATACTGAATGCCATATTTTCAAAGTTCTTCGTGGGTTACACTAGTTGTTTGGGATATTTCACGCGTAACAAATCATGTGTATCAATAAGATGAATTCACCTCGGCTTTTTTTTTTTTTGCGGTCAGTATCGGGTGAGGAGGGGGGAGTGCTTGTGTTGGTGTGTCAACTTTGAAGCCAGCTGTGGTCCAGACCACTTTGTGGGGGTAGTTCGGGTTTTGTCCACATTGTTTTCTGTATTTTTGTAGGCTGTGGAGAGGTTTTTAGTGTGCTACCTGGGTCCTTCACAGGGGTGCGGATTTTTGGGGTTGCTGTGTCCAGGGATGGCTTTTTTCACATATGTTGTGATAGCTTCGGGTCTGTAGGTTTTGTCAGCATGAGGTTTTGATCGCATAGGGTCTATACATTAGTTATAGAATTGTCAGATTTTCGTTTGGAAGTATTGAGGGTTGGCGGGGAGACAGGAGGTTGAACAGCGTGGTTTTTGGGAGCAGGGTTTTGCTCGGCTTTTTTTTTTTGCTACTGACTGTATGTGTATGTTTGTGTATGTATACATGTGTTTGTTTGTGTGAATGTTTATTTAATTTTATAATGCATAATATATATATATATATATATATATATATATATATATATATATATATATATATATATATATATATATATATATATATATATATATATATATATGATCACATCACTTATCAATGTGAATCCTGATCCATCGAGCCCTACCCTACTAACATAGAAAAACCTCCTTCCTGTGACCTTTGTGGGGATGCAGAGGTAAACACGGTCCCTAATCAGCAAAGGTCACACTAACTTTCCTTCCCTTTTCCCAACTGATTGCAAGGACGTGGCCGGCGCCGTTATTGATTATTAAAGAAATTGAGTCACTGAAACGTGTACAGTGAGAATGGTTGGTAACTCCCAGCCCCATTCAGTTGATTCATTGTGCAATTTCACTGATTCTGATCAATCACGGAGTAGCAACCATCGATACGTGCAGTCAGACAAGCTAAGCTAAGCTAAGCTAATCCTTTTTATACGTACTAGGTACGCACTTTAGGTACTTTTTTGAAATATTGGTATGTGCAGGGGTATTGTAAATTATATTTTCTGTCAACACCAAAGGGAATGCATGAATAGGTATAAATGGGCGTAACAATTGTATTCTTACTGGTATAACCAGTTTAACTAATTAAATACATTATGTTTCTACCTGAACAAAATACGCTTGAACACTAACATGAATACTAATTAGTTTTGTTTCGGGTTAGGTTTTCATAATATACTGTAAGTAAAAGCAGCAAATTTAATCGTGCTACCTACAGTAAATATCAGGAATCAGTTTGTCTAGTATTCTCGGTAATAAAAAGTATATTGTAGAAAATTTTATGTACAATTTGAAAAGAATACTTTTGCAGATGGACAATCACGACTAACATTTGAAAAAGGGATATTTTTATGGAAAAAGCTATTTTTTCGACATTAATTTCAAATTATCTCGAAAACGGATACATTGAGAATGTTGCTCACCAAGAGCATTTTTGTTTAAAATCACTAGAAAAATCGTATTATATTATTGAAATATGGTTATTTATGCAAAAACAACAAATTGGAAAAAAATTGAATTTTTCTTACTTCTAAGAACTTTTTTATCTTAAGCTGCTCCATCGTAGAACAACTTCTATTCTTCTTTTTATGACTCAAAGCCTTTTTGAAAGAAAAATTATAAAAATCGTACGTTGGACAGATTTGCTAATTGATTTTTAAGTTTAATTTTTGGTTTTTTTAAGAAAAAAAATTTTTACGGTGTACATATTTTTTTCATAAAGTCTAATTAATTTACTACAACTTCTTCTCAGACGCAACTTTATTACAACCAACGGTTTTCGAGTTATGATTTTTTGAAAAATACGCATGACAAAACAATTACGCCCTTTTGAAAAAAATGAGTCAAAAAATTCCCTAAACCCGCGGAAAATCCATCATCACCAATTCCGAAGACATGTGCAAAGTTTCATCCAAATCGGAGAGGGTCGAGTTCAGTCATTTGCTCATTTGGCAGAGAAATGCTCTATTATACTAACTCTTCCATGTATTCGAGGTCTGGATTGCTCGCAATTTGATTATCCATAATTTTGGTCTAGGTCACGCAAATTTAATTTACAATGGTAGATACAACTGTTTCTATATGAAATTATATTAGCATAGGTGGAAACTATCCGACTGTTCTAAACATGAATTTGTGTAGAACGTAGAGTGCAATCAATTTTTTTGCAATCAATATTTAATTGCATTTTTATGACAAAATCCACTATCCAGACAAGTTAAATCGTATGATTGCTCAAAGGAGTTTATTAAGTTGATTCCTGTTATGAACCATGAGAAGTTTAATAGCTTACTCTTAAAAGATGAAAACTTTATTTTTATTGTTACTTTAAGCATTTCACTTGAAGTTTTATTCGCTTAACTCAAAACAAAATTGCATGAAACAAATTTATAGTGAGTAACTTTAAACAACTTTACCATGATTATTTTCGCTTATGTTTAATCGAATGTTCAATATTCAAAACATTAGAACCTCTACTATACGGATATTGTTGCTTGGGTTTGGATTTAAATGAGTTATTTGGAAAATATACAATCAAGTACTGATACATTGAAAATTTTACCAAAACTAAAGATTTACTATGTGATAAATAAATTAGGTTATAGTTGAGAGCATAACAAATCAAAGTTACATCGAAATTAGGTCAACGGATGGCTTGTGAAATCATTGATTTTGTTTCTACGTAAACAGTAGACAGAATTAATTCAAAAATAGCTTATGTTCATAACCCACAACTAGTAATCTCACAAATGGTTGTTTAGTTTGGGAAGATAATATATTTCAGCTTTACGTAGGTAGATATTTTATTTAAATTAATTAGTAAGAACAGCCGAAAATGCAAAAAATATGCTCTCAGTATTTGAGTGATCCTTGTTTAAAAGTTACATAGTAATAACCACTACTAGGAAAATCATACCCTATAGAGGTTGCATAACGAACACTTCAAGCCATTTTCTATGTTAGGCCTATAAATTAACAACAACCTCTAGAAATCAACCCATACCTAATTTGATCTGATTATGAATTGATTATATTTTCTTTTATATCAAAACACATGTGGTCGGTAGTGTGCGTTTCATTCGGATATATTTCAATCGTCATCTCTGTGGTTATAAATGTGTAATTAAACGTTGCAAGAACGTGACATTATTCATTGACTTTATGTTGCGTTCTTATTACGTTGCGCGTGTGGCTCAAAAACGCATTTTGAAAACTTTAAGTATCAGAACGCTTTTTTGGAACAAGAGTGTAATTTATTTGTTATGTTGCACTGGAGGTCAAAATGACTTCATAACAAACATCACATACACTGGAAAAAATGAAATATGCAACATCATGATTACGTTTACTTAGCTGCAAGTTTACAAAGACAAACATGTCTCGACTTACTCCAATTTTTATTTTGAATGGTGTTGGCAAACCATTTGAGCAACACGAATGAGATATCTAGTATATCTTAAACGTGAAATAAACTCTGCTGTAACAGAATATGCTTTTTGTTACTGCAGATTGACTAAAATGAAACATGAAAACTAAATGTTGATCATTAAAGATGTTTTGTGTGCTACTTGGGAAGCTGAACTTCAGGGAACAGGTTGACAAGACTGTCACAAAATGTAACATTCTGTTGAAGCTTATGTACCCCTTGCTAAACAGAAAGTCTACATTGTCCCTGAAGAACAAGCTTGCTATCTACAAACAGATCATACTCCCGGTTATCGAGTACGGCAGGCCGATCTGGGAGAGCTGCGCGAAAACACACCACCTGAAACTACAGCGGGTTCAAAACAAGTTTCTCAGGATAATCCTGAACACACCTCCTCGGACGAGAAATTCTGAGATCCACCGTCTGGCCGAGATTAAAACGCTCGAAGATCGTTTTAGTGAGACTATCAATAGGTACAGGTCACGTTGCCACCTATCAGACCACCAAGTCATTCAGGACCTGGTACCCCTTCCCTAGGTTTTTCAAATTGTAGTTATTGTAGTTAGGTAGGTTATCAAATTATTTAAAAATTTAACCAACCAATCCCCATAGGGGATGATATGTACACTAGGATAACAAATTAACAAATCACATCACAAAACAAACAACAAGAACGAAGATGAAGAGCTCCTCTGGCTAATCAATTAAATTGTTAAATCAAATGTAAACATTAAAATAAACGACAAATAAAGACACATTTAACTAACCTATCAGTTCTCGCTGTGCATCCGTATGCGACAGATGTGTATGGCGAGTACGTCGATGGAAAACGCCGCCAGAAGACCAGAATCATCCCACGTCACTTGCAGCTGGTCATCCACAACGACGAGGATCTGAATTTTTTTTCTACGATGTGACCATCCCGAAATGATGTCCTGCCAAACGTCCTGCAACCCAAGGAAGGTGCATTGGCAAGCAGTCGTTGCTCAGCAAATCGTTTGGGCAGATTGCTGTTGGTGTCGATGCTCCCGTCAACCTCGTGCGAGAAACATGGCTGCTGAAGCCGCCCGTGACGAGACAAGAATCAATCATCCCACGTCACCTGCAGATGGCCAGCCACAACTATGAGGAGCTGAACGAAGAAAGAAAGCCCAAGGGAAATCGCAAACTATTTCCCCCACGTCAACTAAATCCGTCCTTTTCAGGACTACCAGTTTACTAACTAAAGAGTTTGGTTGAAGTTTTACCTTGTGCTGTTTGTAAATCAACTACCGCATCATGGCTGAACATAGCATTTATTAAACGCCGCGTCCCGAAGTGTATCACAAAGAACTAGCGAACGAAATTGTTGAATCCAGGTTTATAAAAGAAGAAGACATCGAGTGGCGATAAATCTGACAGATCCCATGTTAAAATATAGGATGAACATTTTAAAATGCTTCTAAAAAATTCAACTGAAATTCTAAATAAAAACGGTTTGTTGATGATTGAAGAAATACCGGATTAGTTGCTGGCGGTGGAAAGCAAATTAGGAACATTTTTGTTAAGAAAATCATCCGTCTAGCGTGCACTAATTAAAACTAATTATTGTGGCACAATGACTAAAGTTCGTCCCCTTTGATGCAATTTGTATCACACTGCCTTCGTTGGTACCGCCTTCTTTTGTGCAATAGCATCCGACGCCATAACATACCAGGGCTTGGCGGAATTTTGACTCAGTCTTACAACAGTCGTGGAGCTGTGCAGTGGCTGTTCGCTCGCAGTTAGCGGCAGCAAGCACCCTGCGGATGCTCCCGTCAACCTCGCTGCGAGAAACATGGCTGCTGAGACAAAATTCCCGAAAAACCCAAGTGGAACCGCAAACTATTTCTCTCCCGTCAATTAAACCCGTCCTTTTCAGGACGACCAAATCAGTTTATTAACTTAAGAGTTTGTTTGGTAGAATTTTTCTATTGTGCTGTTTGTAATTCAATTACCGCGTCACGGCTGAACATGGCATTCATTTAACGCAGCGTCCTGGAGTGTATCACAAATAACGTTGAACAACTGACGAACGAAATTCTAGAAGGGCTAATTCGAGCCGAACTGCGACACGTCAGAGATCGACCTTGTGGTTGATTTCGTTGTAGTTCCTAGTTGTGCATAACGGATTAGTTGCTGGCGGTAGCAAGCAAATTATATATACATATTTCTGTTAACAAAATCATCCATCTAGCGTTCACTAATTGAAACTAATTATTGTGGCACAATAACTGAAGTTCGTCCCCTTTGATGCAATTTGTATCACATTGACTTCGTTGGTACCGCCTTCTTTCGTGAAATAGCATCCGACGCCATTACCAGCTCTTAGCAGAAAATTTGATTCAGTCTTACGGTAGCAGTAGTGCTGTACAGGACCAAATCTGCTGTAGGCGAGCGAGCATACTGGAGGGTGCACTGGCGAGCAGTACTCATCCAGAAAGGTTGGTGCAGTTGGCTGTTTGGGCCGATACACCCATCAATTTCGTTGTAAGAAATAAGGTTGGTTAAGCCTACGAGTTGATGGGAAAAAGCCACTCGTGAGAACAACGGGACAAGAACTATCCCACGTCACTGCAGTTGGCCACCCGCACCGAGGAGGAACTGAACCAAAAATACCAATAAGAAACCCCAAGTTCAATCGCGAACAAAGTTTCTTATCCGTCAACTATATTCGTCCTTTTCAGTACGACCAAATCAGCTTGCGTATTAAAGGGTTTGTTTGGTTGAATATTTCTATTCATCGTCATTCATTATCGTTCTAGCGACACGTTCGGACGTATTTTTCGCTCGCGCTCTGAAAAGTGTTTCAGTTCTATTCCGTTCGCTCTCTCGGTGTGTACGTAGTGCACCGTATCCCTGCTGCTCCCTCATAGAAGATGGAGACAGAGGAGACGCCGCCCGATGTGGCTGGCACGTCCGCAAGAAAAAGCAAGCGGAAGAAGCCCAACGTCGACGCCGAATCAGCAGCTCCTGAGTAGCAACGCCTTTAGCGCGCTTGCTAACGTATCCCAACCGACTGTTTCCACACCGGAAAGTAATCGGACACCCAAGCAACCATCCCTGGTGGTGAAAAACGTCGATTTGGCGACGCTGGCCACGAAAATGGAGCCCTGCAAGGCTCGTTTGACGTATAAAATCACCAGGTTTGGCACAAGGATCCACTGCTCCACCACCGACGACAACAACAACGTGCGCAAGTATCTCGATGATCTAAGATTCGAGTACTACACGCACGACAAGCCATCCGATCGGCCCTACCACGTGGTTCTACGAAGTTTTCCACTGGTGGCACTGGAAATCCTCAAAAACCGTCTGAAGGAGGAGCACGACCTGGATGCCAAAGCGGTGAATGTCATCCGACGGAAGGGTGAATTTGCAACCCAAGATGAGGCTTCTATCTGGTTCACTTCGCCAAAGCATACACGAACCTTACCAAATTGCGCGAGGTCAGGCAGGTTGGACAGATCCTGGTACATTGGGAGGCGTACCAAAACAAGCGCGTGGATGTTACGCAGTGTATGCGTTGCCTGTACCACGGTCACGGCACCCGGAACTGTCACCTTAGGACAAGGTGCAACAACTGCGGCGGAACTCACGACACTGAAGAGTGCCCGTCGAAAGATTCCCCTGCCAAGCGATGCGCCAACTGTGGTGGCGCCCACCAAGCTACGGACCGTAACTGCCCAAAACGAGCCGAATTAATCCGAATACGGCATCAAATTTCGTGCAACCAGAAGGGCCGAAAGCAACTCAGCAAGGCCCCACCAGCTCCTGCCTTGAACAATGAAAACTATCCTGCTCTGCCGAACAGCTCGGCAACCGCCGGAACTCCAAGATTCGTGGCGCCTCAGTCCACCCCCGGGATAAATCAATACCGACGCACCGACCCTCGCGTCAGAGCTGGTGCGGCAGCTGCTCTTACCGATTCCCCTCCCGAGGAAAATAAAGATGCGCTCTACAGCTCAGCCGAACTGTGGACCATTTTTACGGAATTTCGTGGAAGACTTCTGCGGTGCAGGACAAAATCGAACCAAGTGCAGGTCCTAGGTTACATGGTGTGCAAATATGGGGTCAATTGAGCCCCGCACCATCCGTGTAGCCAACTGGAATGCTCGCTCTGTCAGAGCGAAAAAGCTTGAGCTGGGAAACTTCCTTGCTCAGCAAAAATCGACGTGGGAGTGATTTCGGAGACCCGGCTAAACCCGAAATTGAACTTCTCGCTCCCGGAACACACCATCATCCGCCTGAATCATCCGAATGCAAGTGGGGGCGGCGTGGCTGTGATTATCAGGAAAGGCATCCGGTACGAGGTTCTACCGCATCCGAAGACCAGCGTCATCGAAACCATCGGTGTCAAAATCATCGCCCCCAGGGCGACATCTCGCTGCTTGCCGTCTACATGCCCCGGCAGTGCGTGGACGGCAACGGCACTTCACAGCTCTTCGTGGAAGACCTCGAAAAACTCACCGACAATCGATCTCACTTCGTGGTGGCCGGTGATCTCAACGCTCGGCATACTCTGTGGCGAAACTATACGGACAACAAGAACGGCAACCTTCTGGCTAACCACCTTAGCTTGGGTAAGTGTGCCATTCACTTTCCGGACGATCCGACCTTTCTATCCCAGCTGGAAGAACCTCCACCTTGGATGTGTTTCTGTCCGACTTGGCACTGTCAAAGCCGGTCACACATCACGAGCTAAGGTCCGACCACTACCCGGTGGTGTGCGAACTGGACTGCAATCCAACACCAGCCCCACTGACGATGAGACGGGATTATCATCGGGTCAACTGGGTGGCTTTCAGTCGCCTGGTAGACTCTCGTCATCCCGAAAACCCGGACGTATCCACCGTCAAAGCCATCGACCACCAACTGGGTGTATTCTAGGACGCCGTACACGCCACAGAGGAAGCCTGCATTCGCTGGGTACCCGTGAGGTGGCAATACACCACGATTGACCCTTACACTCGGCAGCTTATCCAGCTGCGAAACACCGTCCACCGGCAATTTCAACGAACCGAATGCCTGATGAAGAAGGAAGAGCTCTCCATCCTCAGCCACCTGATAAGGGACCGAATGGCGACCATCAGGAACATGCAGTTCGCCAACAGCATCGCCCAAATGAGCGACCACTCCCGGCCATTCTGGAAGGTGGCGAAAGTTCTGAAGCAGAGGCCGAAAGCAGTCCCACCACTGAAGGACAACACCGGTGGCATTCTGGTATCTCCGTCGGAGAAGGCCAACGCCATCGCCAACAAGCTCGTCGAAGCGCACAACCTCGGTGCCAGCATGGCGAGTCCCCACGAAGCTACAGTCCAACGAACCATCCGCCGGCTCGATGAGCATGTCGACGCCGCTCCATTTGTTGGCATCGTGACGGAGAACGATGTTCGTGCTGCAGTGAAACGCGGCAAAAATATGAAGGCCCCCGGGAATGACGGCATTTCCAACCTGGTGCTGAAGAAGCTTTCCGGTAAGGCGTTCAACTTTCTGGCGGGAATCTTCAGAAAATGCTTCCAGTTGGACCATTTTCCGACGAGGCAGGGAAAGTTATCCCTATCCTGAAACCTGGAAAGGACCCGACTGCCCCTACAAGCTACCGGCCTATCACGTTGTTAGGCTGTTCGAGCGGCTCATCCTCCAGCGGCTGATGCTGCACGTCGACGAGAACCACGTCATAATACCGGAGCAATTCGGTTTCAGACGGGGTCACTCTACCGTCCACCAGTTGGTCCGAGGGGAAAATATCATCCACAGCAACAACGCACTTTCCACCAACACGGCCATGGTTCTTCTGGATGTGGAAAAGGTCTTCGACAACGTCTGGCACGACGGCTTGATCCACAAGTTGGTACAGCGAACTTCCCGAGCTACCTGACGAGGATGGCAAGGAACTATCTAACCAACCGTTCCTTCACAGTATCGCTTGCAGGAGCATCGTCCGCACTCAAATCGATCCCAGCCAGTGTGCCCCAAGGTAACCTTCTGGGTCCCATCCTGTACAATCTGTACACCTCAGACGTACCCCAGCTTCCAACTGGCTGCATCCTGGCGCAGTACGCGGACGACAGTGCAATCATGGCCAACGGACGAATGCCAATGAACTACCGGTCCAGGTTGCAACAAGGCGTAACCGCGTACGTGACGTACCTCAGCAGCTGGAAAATAAAAGTGATCGAAGGCAAAAGTCAAGCTATCCTGTTCAGACACAGACCATCACCGAAGCTTCTGCCTCCACCCGACTGCTTCATCTGGGTAAACGGATGCCCCGTTGATTGGATGGATGACGTCCAATACCTTGGGGTCACCATCGACAACAAACGGAACTACCGTGCTCACACTGACAAACTGCGGAACAAATGCATTGGTCTGCTGAAAGCGCTTTATCCGCTGATACGTCGACGGTCCCGGCTATCGCAGCGGAACAAACTGGCCGTCTTCAAGGCAATTTTCGCCCCGGTGATGAACTACGCCATGCCTGTGTGGAGAACTTGTGCAGAAACCCACATCCAGAAGCTACAAGTCGTCCAAAATCGGCTACTACGATTAATCCTCGACGCCGCACCTAGAACGAGAACCAGCGAGCTCCATCGTGCCGCCGAATTCAGGACAGTGAAAGACCGCATCGAAATGTCTATCGATGCACTTATGGACAATTGCCGTCACTCCGAGAGCCCGCTCATCCGAGCGATAGCAGACTAGGAAAAATTATCAAATTATTAGGTTAAGTAGGTTATCAAATTAAAACTACATTGCCATGCAAACAGACAAACACACATACCACCTGAAAAAAACAAACAATCATCATCGATGTAAACACAACTTAAAGGTTGAAAACATTCATTTGTAACTCACTTAAGAATTTATATGTTTAAACACGAAGTGGAAAATAAAGATTAAATTGAACGTCAAACAAAAAAAAATTTAAAAATTGAACGAATATTTCTATTGTGCTGTTTAATATGTCAATCATTCGATAGGAATCAAATAATTTTGAGAAACTGAAACATCGCAGCATATGGCTGCAAGTATGTGGTTCCATATTTATCTTCTACGTGTTAAAGATTGTGGCCCTCTCAACCATCGTAGAAAATACAACCAGAGCCGTATTCAAACCAAACGGTCCTTTTTCGGGCCACCAAATGCTATCTAAACAGTAAACAATAGCATTTTCTTACATGTTTACTTCCCAATGCGAACAATAGATCAGTTCAGTTAGCACTATTTCCACCTAGACGTCTATCGGCAATAATAGACTTTGAATCCCCAAACAGACCACAACCATCTGCAGCAAGGTTCTACCAGGTGCTGAAGCATTTCAACCCGATACTGTCGTTTCCTCCAAAGCGATAAGCATTGTGAACAGCTTCGTAAATGAAATTTCCGAGCGGATTGAAAGCGTAGCTGCCCGACTGACTTAAATCAATTGGCGGGCCATCCGTCTTTGGAAACTCAAACCGCCTTTCGATCATGCTGCCGGGAGAGCTAGCTAAACACGAGGTTTCCGAGCGAACCGAAGCCGTGGTTAAGTAAACCATCTTCATGACGAAATGGCACTACAAGGTATATTACGTGATATAGAGTATCTTGATATCATATGTCATACATATTATTTGCATTGGAAGCAAGATGTATGAATGTAGATACCAAGACAGGCTATATCAATAAAGGTTATAGTGTAGAACGTTTAGTGTATGGAAATTCGATTTGGAAGGAAACCAATTTCGGCCACTCTAAAAACAATCAAGCGATTCAGATTGCACACAGCTTCGTAGTTCTTCGTCAACTTTGCGTACAACCCCATTGGGCTGTCCCTTCTAGTTTTTTCCCACTATGCATCACTTCTGCTACTATTCAATACATAACATTGAGCCTATATAGACGATTCGTTTATACTTCATTCAATTCTAGGATAGCGCAGTTAGTATGTCATGTTGTTGAGAATACGAAGGTTGATGTTCAAATCTCGCTATCAAATGTTAATAAATGTTACAAAATGTTTCTGTTAATGTACATGTATAATAATATCAGATTAAATTTCCATAGTATAAAATGTCTGTATCGTATGGAAAATCATAAAAAAACAATAAAGTTTTATGAGAATTTAAAAAAGTTGAACAAAAGTTTTATAAAAGACACCGCAGCTTTTTTAGTATGCTTAATGATATGGAAGAAAAATTTCGTCATTACTTTTTATTAACAAGGGGAGAATATATTATTCTTAAAAAAACTCGCTTATCTCAACAAAGGTCACTTTGACTTTCGGAATTAATCTAAAGTTCTGAATTCCATTGCTGCAAACTTGCTTCTTAAGCATATGCAATGGCAGTTTCCATAAGCACTTGGCGACAATTTAATAACTTCCCCAAGTTTGTGTGAATAATGCCTGAACAAAAGCTGTGATTGAAAATAGTTCAGAGATTAACGCGCTGCTGAATTAAACCGCTATAATGATGTTTATTTAATGAGTGATTGTTTGTTGGGTTCTGCATTTCAGGAGGCTGCATACAGTCAAAATCGATTGCCCTCACTATCGGTAATGAAAACACCGATGGAGCTATGGTGTGGAGAAAAAACCTGATCTAAGTCACCTTAAAGTGTTTGGATGCGAGGCATTTGTGTACGTTCCGGAAGCAAAACGGATGAAGCTTGTCAGTCGAGCGGAAAAGCTATTTTTTATCGGCTACGCTTGTGGTTCTAAAGCGTAGCAGTTTTTGGAAACGCAAACGGACAGAATAATCATAAGTCGGGATGCCAGGTTCCTGGAGAGAAAAAGATGTCATCAACAGGATGCAGGAAACATTCTGTGAAGAAGAAAGTTGTGTCTGAGAAGAATTCAGAAGGATTGGTCTCGATTGAGTCTGAATCAGTGGTCGATAGAAGCATCGATGATGAATCAGACTCTATGGTGCACAGTGCGAGTGTCGACGAAAACAATGCTTTGTTAAGGTTTACCGGGAAAAGATTTCGACGACGATGATTATTTCCATACGGAGGACAATGGTGAAAATCCAGCGGGGCTTGGTAGGCCCAAACGTCCAAATATAGGTGTACTACTGTCAAGATAAAAAGATTTTGTTGTCGAAGCTGCGAAAATGAATGACCTAGATCCGAAGAACTATCGTGAAGCAATGAACAGTGCGGACAGTGATAAATGGGTCGAAGCGATAGATGGCGAACATCAGTCGTTGGTGAGGAAGGGTTTATTGGTTCCACTTCAAAGCACGGCTGTGCTACAAAGCACGAGTATGCGCAGCGATACGCCAGGAACTTTGGAGGATTTTTTGCGCCAGTTACAATACCGTTGACATTCCGGGTAATCCTGACACTGGCGGGACATCTGAAGCTACATGTCCGTCACATAGATGTGAAGAACGCATACTTGCACGCATGCTAAGCTCAGTTTACCCATAATCGCAAAAAAGTACTCATGGGTAAAGTTGACTCTACCCATATTTTAGTAAATTTGTACGAAAATAATACGCCAATATGGGTACGTAGTAACGTAGCCATAAATAAGTATGTATACTTTTCGTGATTATGGGTATTCTTCACCCATATTTGGGTAAATTGATCTTAGCGTAGATACGCAGAACCCGGAAAGGAATAGCTCGTCTGCAGGCTACACCGGAGCTTGTACGGGCTAAACAGGTGGCCCACGTCATGAATGCAACAGTGAAGGAGGTCTTGCTGAGTTAAGGATTCTATCAGTCAGATTCCTTTTATTGAAACAGTTGAACAACGATGAGTGAATGTTTCTTCTGATATATGGATGATATTTTTTTGTTGTATGTAAGAACGAGCGACAAATGATCCTTTTGGAGCAACAGCTGCGCAAGCTGCGTCGTTTGGACAGATTAACTATTTTCTGTGTGTTAAGATCGAGAAGAATGACGATGGATTCTACTATCTCAGTCAAAAGGGTTCATCAAGGAACGATTCGAACTTGCCGGGACAAAGATTCGCTGAACGATTCGAACTTGCCGGGACAAAGGCATCAAAGTATCCTTTGGGTGTAGGATACATGAAGCAACTGGACGGTGAATCATTATCCGATGACGAACAGTACCACAGTCTAGTGGGAGCACTATTGTACTTGGCCACCAACACCAGGCCAGACTTTGCAGAGGCTGTGTCCATCCTCAATCGTAGCAGCAGTAGCCCTACGCAGCGAGATTGAGTTGAACTTAAGCACGTGGTTCGATACCTGATCGGAATGGAAGATTTGGTTCTGTGACTTGGCTGTTTCATGCTTGGCGTTTTCATGCTGGAAGACGCTACGTCAGCTGGGGTAGAAGAATGCAGAACTTTGTTACCATGTCCACTATGGAAGCGAAATATGTCACTCTGTCCATGGCGGCGCAGGAGGCAGTGTGGCTACGACGTTTACTGCGTGAGTTAGGCGAAGAACAGCAACTGCCAACGAAGATCAACGAGGATAACCGTGGGTGTATCGACTTTGTTTCTATCAAAAGGCAAAACAAGCGCAGCAAGCATATCGGTACTAGACTGCACCATGCGAAGGACTTGTGTACGAAAGGACTCATTCAACAGTGCTACTGGCCAACCGATATAATGGTTGCCGACATCTTTACGAAGCCTTTGGGACCACAGAAGATAAAGTAACCCACAGCCAATCTTGGATTGGCCAAGCTGGTTAGAGGAGAACCTGTTCCGTAGTCTCAGCAAGGAGGAGTGCTGAACGTTTCAATATTTACCATTTGGGCGCTACTGAACTAAAATTTATACTAACTAAAACATGTTTCCCCTCTCTGTAAATGTATAAGAAAAATAGCACATAAGCTACTAAGCTAGCTTTTCTTTCACTCGTCAAAAATCACACGGTCCCACATAAAAACGAGATTACTGTGCTGTTTTTTCCGTGGTGTGGGGATCGATTTTGCCCACAGTTCCACTACGTCTTCTGGGCGCGCAATTCCGATGGTGTGATGAAGCACTTGAAAGTTAACATAAATAAATACACTGTCAAAAAAATAAGTGATGTGATGTAATGTGAAAGGAAGCCATCACCAGCGCCGGACTTACCATGGCGTACAGTTCCTCCCAATGGCAAGATCAAACTATATATACCTGTAATCCTCACTATTCCGTTGTATGCAGGGTCAAAATGGAGGTGTGGACCCGTATGCAGAAGTACTTACACGAAACCCACGGATAGGATTGGGAATCACCTTCCAACAAAACGCACTTATTACAGGACATATAAACTAAGCAGGATTTCCGTCAAGCGGTTTGTTAAAAATTGGCTTAGCAAACTCACTGTAGACTGTCGGAAGACATTTAGCCCTCGCTGATCTCGATCTGATGATTTCCAGCAAGGAAGGTATAATTGTCACCCATGATTTTGGTCAGCTCGAGTCACTCCTCGTTACTGTAAACAAAACTAGAAGGGACAGCCCAATGGGGTTGTACGCAAAGTTGACGTAGGACTACGAAGCAATGTGCAATCTAGATCGCTTGATTGTTTACAGAGTGGCGGAAATTGGTTTCCTTCCAAATCGAATTCCCATACACTAGACGTTCGCACTACAACCTTTATTATTTGATATAGCCTGTCTTAGTATCATACATACATCTTGCTTTCACTGGAAATAATATGTATGACCAAGCATGGGACAAATCGGTTCACTATGCGCTCATTTCTCACTCACACGCATAAACATTCAGAAGTGAGCGTTACCACGCTTAAATTATTCCAATTCTGTTCATTACTATTCTGCTTTCATTCTTTTCGTAGAAAACAGGATTGAGCAATACTGGCAGCTGATCGTACAGAGAATGAATCGGATGGTAGCAGTGTGAACGATTTCTCGTTGCCTATTTTTTACCCGCTGAATCATTAACGATTGCATTCAGTCTGATTCAGTTGAGCGAGATTGATTGAATCACATTCATTTCTTCACATCATACCTTAAACATCATTTCACATTTCAAATAATGATCTAACATGATGTTTAGCAATCTAATGCAACATAAAAACATAAAGCGTCATTTTAAACCGTATCTCTGCTCTGATCCTTCCAGCTGATTGCATTCACTGAGTCAAAATAATCTCATTCGATGTTTTCAAATCGCTTACGTTCAGTGGCAACGCTTTCATTCAGGTAGGGTAAGGAACGGCTTAAGCACCCCAAGACCCTATTCCAAGCACGGGATAAACGTTAACCTACAACGCTCATTTTTGGCAGTATGGTGCTTCACTACATGGAGCACCATACTGCAAAAAATTAGCGTTGTAGGTTAACGTTTACCCCGTGCTTGGAATAGGGTCTAGGGGTGCTTAAGTCGTTTCCTACCCTATTACATCTAGCTGAAATTTTTTGCGCATGATTCTGTTTTACTCGTTTATTCTTTCTACGATGCCCGTTTTCGAGGATTCGTGTGGAATCGTTTGATAGGAAACTTCACACTCGTTCAGTATTCTGCTATTTTAAATCGGTGGCGCTCATGCGAGTGAATGAGGTTTCCCATGCTTGTGTATGACATATGATATCAAGATATTCTATACCAAGTAGTATACCTTGCAGTGCGAATGAGTTTTGTTCATTTGGGAAACTTTTACTCAAGAGGCTGGTTTCGTTCACCTCCAATTGCATACGGTTTCTACTAGGCTTATGTGTGTAGAACACTGCTAAAAGTGCAAATGTCATGAACATCACGGCTTCGGCACACGAAAGATGTTTTTCATAATCCAGCCTCCAGAATTCCCAAACACATGTCAACTTTCTTTTCCAGTTGTTTTCTTGGCCCTGAAAAGGCCCATTTTGGGTTCGAGGGATCAGCTACTATCACCACGTCATTTCGTCATAGAGCTGGTTCACTTGACCACGGCTTCGGTTCGCTCGGAACCCTCGTGTTTGGCTAGCTCTTCCGGCAGCATGATCGACAGGCGGTTCGAGTTTCCAGAAACGTCAGGGCCATCCACCAATTGATTAAAGTCAGTCGGGCAGCTACGCTTTCAATCCGCTCGGAAATGTCATTGACGAAGCTTTTCATAATGCTCATCGCTTTGGAGGAAACGACAGAATCGGGTTAAAATGCTTCAGCACCCAATAGATGTGGTTTGGTTTTAACAATGATACGGCCCTTGTTGTATTTTCTACGACGGTTGAACCACATACTTTGCAGCCATATTTATGCTGCGAAATTTTAGTTGGACATTCTCAAAATTATTTGATTCCTATCGAATGATTGAAATTTCAAACGCGGCTTTTGATGAATGCTATTTACAGCCGTGACGCGGTAATTGAATTACAAACAGACAAAAGAAAAAATCAACCGAACAAACTCTTTAGTTAATAAAATGATTTGGTCGTCCAGAAGAGGACGGATTTAGTTGACGAGGGAGATACAGTTTTCGATTCCAAGGGTTGTTTGTCCCGCCAACTCGTAGCCTTCAGCAGCCATGTCTCTACCAACGAGGTTGACAGGAGCATCGGCACCAACAGCCAACTGTACCAACTCCTCTATGGGCAACGACTGATCGCCAGTGCACCCTCCAGGGTGCTTGTTGCCACTGCACAGCTCCACGACTGTTGTAAGACTGAGTCAAAATTCTGCTAAGCGCTGGTATGTTATGGCGTTGGATGCTATTGCACAAACGAAGGCGGTACCAACGAAGGCAATGTGATAAAAATTTGAACATTAGTCATTGTGCCACAATAATTAGTTTTAATTGGAGCACGCTAGACGGATGATTTTCTTAACAGAAATATGCCTAATTTGGTTTCCAAAGCCAGCAACTAATCCGGTATGCATAACTAGGTACAATGGCGAACTCCAACACATGGTCGGTCTCTGATGTGTTGCAGTTCGGCTCGAATTATCCCTCCTAGACTTTCGTTCGTTAGTTGTTCAACGTTCTTTGTGATATAATCTGGAATGCGACGTTCAATGAATGCCATGTTCAGCCATGTCACCCCACTTCGTTCAGCGAAAGAAGAAAGTTCGTTCGATCCAGCGCTCCGTTATTTTGGAAGATTTATTCCAGTGCAATCCTTGGAAATAACTAGTTTTTTTTCTCAATATATACTCACTTCAGTGAGTAGAGTAAGAGTGAGTCTTTTTTTTCTAAGAAGGCAGTGTGGTTTTCCAGTGAAATAGGAAAATCAAGCAGTGTTTGCTGGCGAATTATCTTCCCGCTTATTTTCGCTTCATCTCCGCGTGGTGACGCTAACCAGCGATACACTACTACACCGCCAACGGTCATCCGACAGCGTTGAGCGAGTGCACCCGAAGGCGATCGCTTCAGCGCACCGCTCCCCGCTCCCCGCATAGAAGTGCGACGTTCACGCATACGGTGCGTGCGCAGCAGCAGCAGCAACAGAACAGTAATTTAGTTAAGTTTTTTTTCCTGTCCCTCATCCCACTAGAGTTTAATTTGTGTGTTCTTTGTTTGTGTGTGTGTGATTTAAATTTTTGGGAGCGTTCGACGCTCCCACGAGTAAGGCAAATCGTGCATGTTGAAGAGGTTTCTTCGACATGGACGGTTTGGCTGAAAAAGTGCCTTTGCCACCCGATGATGGGGAGGCACAGAAAATATTCAGACCGCGATCGTATCCGGTTGACTCGGTCGGTCCATAGGTTGTTTACTTTCAGCCCAAAATGAAACCTTTGAATGTGTATCAAATCACTACTGATCTGACGAAGCGATTTTCAGCCGTGACAGAGATCACGAAAGTAAAATTTAATAAACTCCGTGTTGTCGTCTCTAACCTGAAGCAGGCTAATGAGATTGCTTCCTCCCAGCATTTTACACTGGAATATCGCGTTTACATTCCAGCTCGTGATGTGGAGGTTGTAGGAGTGGTCGCAGAGGCGAGTCTGTGCCCTGAAATCTTGGAGAAGCGGGCGGTTGACCGATTCAAGAACCCTCTTCTCCCCCCAGTTCAGATACTGGAAGTACGAAAATTAGTTAAAATATCGCACAGCGAGGGTAAGAAAAAAGTTACCCCCACAGACTCGTTTCGGGTAACCTTTTCTGGCTCTGCCCTTCCTCAGTTCTTAGAACTGGACAAACTTCGGCTACCTGTGCGGTTGTTTGTACCGCGGGTAATGATTTGCCAAAACTGCCAGCAGATGGGGCATACGGCCTCCCATTGCAGCAATAAGGCACGCTGCTCAACTTGCGGGGAGAAACATGAGGCTGGTCCCTGTGCAGATAATACACTAAAATGCATTTTCTGCAAGGGAACTCCTCCTCATGCTCTCTCGTCGTGCCCGGCGTATAAACAACGCGGGGAAAAATTGGAACGTTCTCTGATACAACGTTCAATGCAATCTTTTGCAGAAATGCTTAAGAAAGCTTCGCCACCCGATACCAATACAAATCCATTCGCTCCTCTTTCAGATGACGAGTCTGATTCGGATTTGGTTGAGGAGGGGACATCTTTTAGTTTTCCGGGAGGTGCTCCACGGAAGCGAAGATGCATCCGAGCTGTGAAAGCAGCTGAACAGAAGCCTCAAATCTACATGCCCAATTCAAAGAGCAGAGAAAAGAAGAATAATCCGAATCCTCCTAATTTTCGTAGTGCCAACTACACACAGGATTTCCCATCTCTCCCGGGGACATCTAAATCCCCTGATGCCCCGATTTTAAGAACAGAAGCCCCCCCTTCATCTGGGCTGTTCTCGTTCGATGATATTGTGGAAGGTATTTTCAAGTACCTCGAAATGCCTGACCCTCTTAAAAGCATTGTTATGGCAATGCTTCCCACTGTGAAAACTTTTTTGAAGAAATCAACATTAAAGTGGCCCCTCCTTGCAGCTACCATTTCCTTCGATGGATAATTTGCCAAAAGAGGTCGGGGATTTGATCACTGTTCTGCAGTGGAATTGTCGAAGTCTTATTCCTAAATTGGAATCATTTAAATTTTTAACTCACAATATCGGTTGTGATGCATTTGCTCTTTGTGAAACATGGCTTTCAGCCGAAATCGATCTTCCGATTCACGATTTCAACATTATTTGGCTTGATCGTGAGGATTCACGTGGAGGAGGAGTACTTTTGGGGATCAAAAAGTGCTACTCCTTCTATAGAGTGAATTTTCCTCCAATTCCAGGTATTGAAGTTGTCGCATGTCAGGCTGTTATTAAAAATAAAAGCCTTTGCATTGCTTCTGTGTACATTCCTCCTAGAGCACCAATTAACCGAAAACAACTTTCAGATATTTGTTCGGTTCTGCCTGCTCCGCGGTTGGTTATGGGAGATTTTAACTCTCGCGGTACAGGCTGGGGAGAACTGTACGATGACAACCGGTCTTCTTTGATATATGACCTCTGTGACAACTTCAATATGACAGTTCTCAACAATGGAGAAGTTACACGCTTGGCTGGTCCATCCTCACTTGGTAGTAGGTTAGACCTCACACTTTACTCGAATTCATTATCGTTGGACTGCACGTGGAATGTGATCCAGGATCCCCACGGTAGTGATCATTTGCCTATAAAAATTTCGGTTGCCACCGGGCTCACTCCACCGGAATCCATCAACGTCGCGTATGATCTAACTCGTAATATCGATTGGACAAGGTTCAAGACAGCAGTAGATGAAGCCTTAACAACGGTAGAAAGGCTTCCACCGCTGGAGGAATATAACTTCATCTCCAACCTGATTTTGGAAAGCGCGCTTCATGCTCAAACTCGACCAGTCCCAGGAACGTCATTTCGCAGGAAACCTCCTTCCCCATGGTGGGATCAGCAATGCACCGAGGTTTACCGCAAAAAGTCTGACGCGTTCACAGTTTTTCGTAGACGTGGAACACCTGAGCACTTCAGAAGATACACGGCTCTCAAACGAGAATTTAAGAGCCTCATCAAGGCCAAGAAACGCGGTTACTGGCGAACATTCGTGAACGGGTTATCGCGCGAAACGTCGATGAGTACCCTTTGGAATCCGGCACGAAGATTGCGTAGCAGAATAACGAACAACGAGAACGAGGAGTACTCGGACCAATGGATCCTCAAGTTCGCGCGAAAAGTTTGTCCAGATTCTGTGCCAGCACAAATGTTTCCTCGCGAAACAACGAATTCGATAGATGAGATTAGCCAACCCTTTTCAATGGTAGAACTCTCTCTCGCACTCCTTTCGTGTGGCAATACGGCTCCAGGAGCTGACAGGATCAAGTTCAACTTGCTCAAGAACCTTCCAGACGTCGCGAAGAGTCGCATGTTGAACTTTTTTAATCAGTGTCTGGAACTCAACTTTGTACCGGATGATTGGAGACGGGTGAGAGTTATTGCCATTCAAAAACCTGATAAACCCGCGTCCGACCACAACTCCTATCGACCCATCGCGATATTGTTATTGTATTAAAGTTGTTGGAGAAAATGATCCTTTTCCGTCTGGACAAATGGGTTGAGACGAACAACCTGCTTTCAGATACGCAATATGGTTTCCGCAGAGGTAAGGGAACGAACGACTGCCTCGCGTTGCTTTCCACAGATATTCAGTTAGCTTTTGCTAAAAAAGAGCAAATGGCTTCTGTTTTCTTGGATATCAAGGGGGCTTTTGATTCAGTATCTCTTGAAGTTCTCTCAGATAAACTCCATGCTTGTGGTTTTCACCGTTAATAAACAATTTTTTGTACAATTTGCTGTCAGAGAAACATTTGAGCTTCTCTCATGGAAACTCTACAGCTTTTCGATTTAGCTACATGGGTCTCCCCCAGGGATCATGTTTAAGCCCTCTTTTGTATAATTTTTATGTCAAAGACATTGACGGTTGTCTAGGTGACAACTGTACGTTGAGACAACTTGCAGATGACGGCGTAGGGTCTGTCACGGGACCCAATGGGGTCGATCTGCAAGGACCCTTGCAGGATACCTTAGACAATTTGTCTACTTGGGCTCTAGAGCTAGGTGTCGAAATTCTCTACGGAGAAAACTGAGTTGGTAGTTTTTTCTAAGAAGCATAACCCTGCACAACCGAAACTTCAAATTTTGGGTACACCGATAACTCATTCCATGTCATTTAAATATCTTGGAGTCTGGTTCGATTCAAAGTGCACCTGGAGATCTCACATTGAGTACCTGAAGCGAAAATGCCAGCAAAGGGTCATTTTTTTCTGCACAATTACCGGGACCTGGTGGGGAGCGCATCCGCAAGATCTTCTAACGTTGTACCGGACAACGATTTTGTCGGTTATGGAATACGGTAGTTTTTGTTTTCAGTCAGCGGCTCGGTCGCACATCATCAAACTGGAACGTATTCAGTATCGGTGTCTTCGTATCGCGTTAGGTTGCATGCACTCGACTCACACCATGAGTCTTGAAGTGCTGGCTGGCAAGTTGCCACTCTTAGATCGGTTTACAGAGTTATCGCTCCGGCTCCTCACCAGGTGTGAAGTTATGAACCCCCAGGTGATCGAAAATTTTGAGAAGCTCCTTGAGTTGAATCCTCAAACCCGCTTCATGAGCTTGTACCATTTGTACATTACACAGGATGTCTGCCCTTCGCTTAATATTCCCAATTGTGTTTGCTTCTCCGACTTCGGAAATTCGGTTCATTTTGATTTATCCATGAAACAGGAGCTTCGTGGAATCCCAGAGCATCATCGTCCTATGATTGCTCCGGTGATATTTGCTGCAAAGTTTGGCCTAGTTGATTCCACTAAAACGTTTTTCACTGACGGGTCTTTGATAGAGGACTCCGCTGGCTTTGGTGTATACAATGAAAATTATAGCGTCGCTCGTAAACTTCAAGCACCTTGTTCTGTTTTTGTCGCGGAATTGGCAGCAATTTATTTTTCTTTAGAAACTGTTGCCTCTTTTACACCGGATCAATACTTCATTTTCACGGATAGTCTTAGTTCTATAGAGGCTATTCGCTCCTTGAGGCCGGTAAAGCACACCTCCTATTTTCTTATGAAAATACGAGGTCTTCTAAGTGCTTTATCTTCACGTTCTTTTATTATCACCTTTGTGTGGGTCCCTTCTGATTGTTCGATTCCTGACAATGAGAAAGCGGACTTGCTTGCTAGGGTGGGCGCTATGGAAGGCGATATTTATGATCGACAAATCGCCTTCAACGAATTTTTCTATATTTTTCGTCAGATATCACTCGATAGCTGGCAGTATAAATGGAGTAGAAGAGACTTGGGGCGATGGCTACATTCTATCAATCCAAAGGTGTCTAAAAAATGTTGGTTCAGGGGATTGGATGTGGGTCGAGACTTCATTCGTGTGATGTCTCGCCTCATGTCCAATCATTATTCTTTAAACGCTCATTTGTTCCGTGTTGGGCTGGGAGAAAGCTATCTCTGTGAATGCGGACAAGGTTACCAGGACGCAGATCACGTTATTTGGTTTTGTGCTGGGCATCGTGGAGTCAGATCTGAGCTGTATGATTCCCTTCGGGCTCGAGGTAGACAACCCAATGTACCGATTCGAGACATATTGGCTGCGCGCGATCTGGAGTTTATGAAACTCATTTATGTGGTTTTGACTAACATTAGCCTTAGATTGTAGTTTGATTAACTTACTTGTCTAGGTTAAATTTTTGAGGAATGTGTGCGCCAGTGTGTGAGTATGGTTGTGTGTGTGTGAGTGTGATTGTGTGTGTGTGAGTGAGTTATTCTTTTTTTTTTAAATTAAAAACGTTCAATTAAAAAATTATAATTTGAAGTTCTAGATATAAGAAAACCATTGTTCCTTATGCTTTGTTCAAAATTTCCACCCCAATTTTCCCATCCTTAAAATTGTTATTCCTATTATCCTCGAGACGACCGCGAGTAATCGGTTCTATCCCCTTAACCTTAGTTCTAAGATAACTGATGTATATAAACATGAAAACTTGGCTCTGTAAAGTTGATTCGATTGAGCCTGTACAAATAAATGAAATCGTAAAAAAAAAAATGTTCAGCCATGACGCGGTAATTGAATTACAAACAGCACAATAGAAAAATTCAACCAAACTCTTTAGTTGGTAAACTGATTTGGTCGTCCTGAAAAGGACGGATTTAGTTGACGGGGGAGAAATAATTTGCAATTCCACATGGGCTTTCTTTCTTCGTTCAGCTCCTCGTCGCTGTGGCTGGCCATCTGTAGGTGGCCAGGTTCACGCAAGAAAATACGCAGTTATACCAATTCAAAATAGGAATCAATTCAACTAAAAATTTGGTTTAAATATGGACCAATAAAACTGATGAACTAATTCAACAAAAACATTGAGTTGAAATAAAACTTCATGTTTTATAGAATTTAACATCGTGTTTTATAGCTCAAAACAAAATGTTTTATTAAACCAAGTAAATCTCTACGTTAGAGACAACGAGAAAAAAAAAAAAAAAAAAAAAAAAAAAAACTTTAGTGATTGTCAGTCGGTGCGAATCAAAACAAACCCAAAAAAGGAGAGAGTTCTCTCCCATGTGCGCATCAGTAAACAGAGTGCACACAATAGATCGCTAGAATAACTATACAAGCCACAGTGGTACATGAGCGTCTTCCAACCGGACATTTTTGCCTGTTGAAGTGGCGGACATAGTCCGTGCTTCGACCTACCCCGCAGTGGGATGTTAGGCAAAAATGTCGTTGGTTCGAGTACCACTGTACACATGCCCTTTTCGCTCAATTTTCATAAAAAAACATCTGTTAAATTTCCAAGCCTGCCGCACACTAGCGGAACTATCAAAACTTTCTCTTCATATCTTTAATTCTAGCCAAAAACATTGTTGTTCACTCTCGGTGCCTCATGGTGATGAGCGAACATCTCCTTCTACATCAAGTAAATGCATTTGTTGAAATAATAAACAATTATGAAGTAATTCAAGAAAACCTTTGAGTTGAAATAAAACTTCTTGTTTTATAGAATTTATTGCGAAGAATAATCGTGTTTTATTGAAACTAGAAATTAGAAGAAAAATTAGTATCTTACATTTAATTCCAACTACCTTTGCTTATCTTAGCCAGCCAGACAGATACGCGTATTTCGTCTACAATGTGCAGACTTCTTCAGTGTTTTATTGTTCAAAACAAAATGTTTTGTTGAATCAACTAAAGGCATTTGTTGAAATAATAAACATCGAAGAACTAATACAATATCGTAATAATAATCGTCAATCAGTTCGGACGCGTTTTAATTTCGTTCCTCGCCACGTGCGTTTTCGCGTTTTTTTTTACATACCTACGTTTCGTTTTTTGCTTACGCGCATTTTGTACGTCATGAGCTGTGAAATTTGCTCGCTCGATTCTACCGCCGATACGGTATTGTGGACCTGCATAGGATGTTCGCGTGCCTTTCATGCCGCCTGCGTGGGAGTATCTGTCCAGCGCAACTCTCTTAGAAAAAAGGATAAAAAAATTGATGTTATGTCTTATGTGCTGCCGTGCTGCAGCTCTTGCCAAACCCTCATAACACTTAATTTTGAAGTTCAATTGCTGACAAAGCAACAGGCTGAACTAGCCGAAAAAGTGGAAAGCAACACGCAGGTTACCCATCGCGCGACGAAGCAAATTAATGCTACTGTTTTTGTTGGAGATCTCTGTATAAAGTAGTTTTTAAGTTCAAGTGAATTCGATTTCCCATCCGACCCAACGCTACCCTTTTCAGTTGACTCGTCTAAAATAGAATAGAGAGCAAGAGAGTCTTTCGCACGACCGATATCGACCGATAGCCGATGGTCAATCATCTCCGTAGTGGATTGGAGTACATATCTGTAAAGCGAAATTGTAAATAAACCAGTACAAAACTAAACGTTGAAGTGGCAAGTACTACGGTCGTTCATTCCTTCTGGTTATTCGATGACGAAAATCCTTCTAAGTTGTTAACAATATCTCAACTCTAACTTTGCGCGTGGTGGTTCGTTTCGAGTGAAAAGGCAAAGTCCTCAAACGGGACTTAGTATATTTTGGTGGCTTGTTTGGTGGAGTGCTCTTAATCACGGTAACGTTTCGGGGCTAATTTATTAGCGAAGCAAGTCCTTCGATTGACTGGTAAGGCGTATCGTCAACATTTGGTCCTTCGAGCCGGATCGAAGGCAGTTCCAACCGAAAAGTGTTTCCCGTGGTAGTGCATTAAAGGGCAATCTGACCAAACGCGCGCGCTGGTCATCGGTGGTGGCTGCCATTCAATTATTGCCATTTTTGTGTGCGAACAATAGTGCAAGTGCGCTGAGAGGTCTTACCAAGTCGGGTAGACCTCATTCGTGTGGGAGAAATTAAATTCAATTTGCGCACTTTGTGACTATTTCGTGCGGGTTTAGTACCAAGGCGGGTACTATTCGGCAGCTGTGGGAGTAATTAATTACGCAGATCGGTCGTTGCGACGGTATTTTGGTGAACGGAATATTAACTATTCGTTCAAGTGTTTCGATCGCGGGTGTAAGAAGCAATCTTTCGAAACACATTCTGCCGTCGGCAAACTAGTTGTGCGTGATTTTCGTGAACAATTTTGCGCTTGAGAGTGCAATAAGACGTAGTGTTACTCTAGTGAAGTGAAGAAACAGATCGGACATTGTTCTTGACCGTATTGTGAACTTTGCATGGCCATTGTGGAAAGGTGATTCAACCTATTGACTTTACGCCATCTTCACTGTTTCTAGCGTGGATTAGGAGCAAGATTCGGCGCCATCACTCGGTGCCATTGGATCCAGTTGGCGCAATATCGACAAGTTGAAGGGTATCCGTTCCCCAGGATAGCCCCCGGTGAGTCTGTTCCACGTTAGTTTATTGCATGTGGCTAGCAGTAGCCGTGATTAGTATGTAAGAAAGTGGGTAGCTTTTTTCTAAATTTGCTATTGTGGCTTGGTGAGACGGCCGCGAATCGAGTGGAAAACCGTTCGCGCCCTCGATTTGCGATACCGCGTAGAAGTGGGTTCGTTCGCGACGGGAAGGAGAGATCGATTCGACCAAACGATCCACTTCCGTCGAATTTAAACGTCGCGAAGGGTTTTACACCGCGACGGGAAGGAGAAAATCGTACGATTGTGTATAACCCTCGCCGGTTCGGTTTCGCGTAGAAACGGTTAGTTTCGCGTCGGGAAGGATCTGATCGTTCGATTAAACTACCGTTTCCGTTCGTTTCGTTCGTGATGCCTGCTAAAGAGGAGAAACAACTGGCTGGTAGCCTGACTCAGCGCAAGTGCCTATTTAAAATCTTTGATGCGCTTGAGCAGTTCATCCGTGATTACGATCATGATCGCGACAGTTACCAATTGTGTGTGCGGATTGATTCGTTGGATAAGATGAACGAGAACTTTGCGGAGTGTCAAAATGTGATTGAGAAGCTGGATGCACCAGATGCACTGGATGAACACATCGACGAACGAGTAGAGTTCGAGCAACGATACTGCATGGCAAAGGGCTTTCTTCTATCAAAGCGTGCCATGGATCCAAACCAGTCGGCACTGAATGATTCAGAACTCGCTCCACAGCAACATCAAGCAAACTTCCACCTCCGTCTGCCGAAAATTGACTTGCCAATGTTCAATGGGGACTTTTCACGCTGGATTTCGTTCCGGGATACGTTCACTTCGATGATCCATGTGAACGGCGACATTCCCACAGTCGCCAAGCTCCAATATTTGCTGCAGTCTCTCGAAGGCAGTGCCAAGAAGCCTTTCGAGTCGGTGGACATCGCAGCTGACAGTTACGCTACAACTTGGGATGCTCTTTTGAAGAGGTACGACAACCGCAAATACCTCAAGAAGCAACTCTTCAAGGCGCTGTACGAGTTGCCAGCAGTCAAGCAGGAGTGTGCAACACGCATCCACGGTTTAGTCGACGATTATCAACGTCATGTTCGCGCCCTATCCAAACTGGGTGAACCGGTGGAACATTGGGACTTGCCACTCATCTACCTGCTATCGAACAAGCTGGATCACGGCACATTGCGCGCCTGGGAGGAGAAAACTAGCCACAAGGACGATGTAAAGTACGATGAACTGGTCGACTTTCTATATCAGCGGGTGCGGATTCTCAATTCCGTCGGGCCAGACAGTCATCAACCAGCCTCGTCAAAGGTGGCCGGCTTCCAGCAGAAGGTCTTCAAGCAGAAAATGTCGGCCAATGCATCAGCCTCATTCACTCCAAGCTTCTCATGTCCGCTTTCCTGTACGGACAATCATTCTGTTCGAACTTGTCCGGTGTTTCTCGGGAAGAACGTCAGTCAACGTCGAGAACTGGCTTCCCAAAAGCGCCTGTGTTGGAACTGTCTTAGCGTTGGTCATCAGTCGAAGAAATGCAGTTCCAAATACAAATGCCGTACGTGTCATGAGAAGCACCACTCGCTTCTCCATGAATTCACTTCAGCAAAGGTATCAGCTCCGCCAACAATCCAAACTAGCACCATAGAGCCAACCGTGTCTTCGAGACCCGCTGTTTCTACAGTTTCCTCCGTTCAGCAACCTCTCTCATCCACGTCCCGCCAAGTTAGCATGGCAGTTCAAACTGCATGCACCATGACGTTGCTCGAAACGGTTATCCTCAATATCGTTGACGAACACGGTATAACGTACAAGGCTCGTGCTCTCCTCGATTCGGCATCGATGTCGAATTTTATTTCGAAACCGTTGGCAAAGAATCTCTTCAGCCGCCGGTCTACAGTGGACGTATCCGTCGCAGGCATCGGATCCTCCACACAAAAAATCAGTAGTGCCATTACAGCAACCATCGAGTCGGGAGATCGAACGATCTCGATGAAGTTACAGTTTTTGGTGCTGAAGCAGCCATCGTCGGAGCTGCCAGCTACGCCGATCGACATTTCGGCGTGGAACATTCCAAGCGTGGAGCTAGCAGATCCAAAATTCAATGTTCCTGGAAACGTAGACCTCGTCATCGGTAGCGAAACGTTCTGGGAACTCCACACAGGACGGAAGATTTCTCTGGGTGAAGGTCTTCCGTGGGTAGTCGAAACTCTCTTTGGTTGGGCGGTCACTGGTCCCGCATCTCGTTCGGCTACCTGCATTCCACGGTTTTGCTACCTCTCTACCGCTGATGATCGACTGGAAGCCGCTCTCCGCAAATTCTGGGAAATGGAAACAGTTCTATCGGCTCCAGTTCGATCCACCGAAGAAGGTTTATGCGAAGAGCTGTTCGCCACTACTACGACGCGCAATAGTACAGGGCGGTACATCGTGCGTCTCCCGAGGACTGAAGATCCCGAAAAGGTTCTCGGAGAATCTAGGTCAATTGCCGATCGTCGCTTTCTGAGCCTGGAACGTCGACTGGATAGAGATCCAGCCACCAAGGACTCATACCACCGATTCATGGAGGATTATCTACAGCTTGGTCACATGCACGAAGTGCCAGAGCCGGTAGATGATCGAATTGAACACTCCTACATTCCTCACCACGTCGTTTTCAAGGAATCCAGCACGACAACGAAGGTCAGGGTAGTTTTTGACGCGTCATGCAAGACCTCATCTGGCTATTCATTGAACGACACACTTCTGGTTGGACCCGTCGTCCAGCAAGATCTGTATTCCATCTACACAAGGTTCCGGACTCGACGCATTGCTATTGTAGCAGATGTCGAGAAGATGTACAGGCAGGTGTTGCATCATCCTGATGATCACCGTTTTCTTCGTATCCGCTATCGCAGATGTCCGTCCGATCCAATCACTACGTTCGAACTACAAACCGTCACATACGGTACGGCTAGCGCACCGTACTTGGCAACAAAAACACTCCAGCAGATTGCTATTGACCAGGCTGAGTTGTATCCCGCTGCTGTTAACCCAGTGGTGGAAGATTTTTACGTCGATGACCTGTTGTCCGGCGCATCAGATGTAGAATCCGCCAAAACTCTTCGTATCCAAGTCTCCGCCATGCTCAGTTCTGCTGGATTTACGCTGAAAAAGTGGGCATCGAACGCCCAAGAAGTTCTCCATGATGTTCCGCCAGAAGATCTGGCCATCCAACCGCTCTACAATCTACAGGATGAGCAGATGATATCCACGCTCGGCCTGTTGTGGGATCCGAAGACCGACAACCTCCGATTCAAGGTAGAAGTACTTCTCCCAGCTGCCATCTTGACCAAGCGGAAGGTGATGTCATACATCGCCAAGATTTTCGACCCACTGGGCCTTCTCGGTCCAGTCATCACGAAGGCAAAGCTCTTCATGCAGCGTTTATGGGCATTGAAGCATGGTGGAATTCTCTGTGAATGGGACTCTCCACTGCCAGAGCAGCTTCAACACGAGTGGAAGCAGTTCCACAACACGCTACACATTATCGCTGAAGTCCAAGTTCCTCGATTCGTGTTTTCGACAGATGATGCTGCTATTCAACTCCATTTCTTCGCCGATGCATCCTCCGTTGCGTATGGAGCTTGTTGTTTTGTCCGCACGGAATCGGCGGAAGGTGTACAAATCCACCTGTTGACGTCGAAGTCAAAGGTCGCTCCGCTGTCCACGCATCACTCCATCGCCAGACTAGAGCTCTGTGCAGCACATCTGGCAACACAGCTATTTAAGAAAGTGGAGGCCGCGCTGAAGATCACCACTACTGCCTATTTTTGGTCCGATTCCAGCACTGTGCTTCAATGGCTGCGTGCCGCTCCAACCCGCTGGAAAACATTCGTCGCTAACCGCGTGTCGAAGATCCAGACCACCACAAACATAAACCACTGGAGGCACATAGCTGGTTCTGAAAATCCCGCCGATGATATTTCGCGTGGCCTCAACCCTACGGATATCATCAACTGTTCCCGTTGGTGGCACGGCCCTTCCTGGCTCTCACTGTTGCCTGAATGCTGGCCCAAGACCGTCATCGACCAGGAGAACTCCCCTGCAGCTTCCGAAGAAGGGCGCAAGGCACCGATTGTGGCAATGACCGCAGCACAAGCAGATTTCTGTGGAGATCTGTATTCTCGTTATTCTAGCTACGACAAGTTACGTCGTGTGGTTGCATTCTGCGGCCACTACATTCAACGATTGAAGGAACGCATAGAGTTGCGCAATTCCGGATCGTCTCTCCCTACGTTGACCATTAGTGTCCGAATCAAAGAATCGTTCATCGCATCACTCACAACGTCCGAGCTCCAACACGCTGAACATCTGCTCTGCCGTTTAGCGCAGAAGGAAACATTTGCTGCGGAGTTATCGGATCTCATGAAGGGCGAACGTGTCTCCAGGTCATCATCGCTCAAGTGGCTGAAACCTTTCGTGGATGAAGACGGTACTCTTCGCGTCGGTGGTCGTCTGCATAACGCCGCACTATCCGTCGCAAACAAAAACCCGATCGTTCTGTCCGCCAAACATCCGCTGTCTGCTCTGCTGGCTAGCAGTCTTCACGTAAGTCTACTGCATGCAGGGCCACAACTCCTGCTGGCCACTCTCCGCCAGAAGTTCTGGATCCTTGGCGGCAGAAATCTAGTCAAGTCCGTCTATCACCAATGCCACACTTGTTTCCGATCCAAGCCCACTCTAGTCCAGCAGAGCACAGCCGATCTGCCGGTATCGCGAGTGTCGCCGACGCGTCCGTTTTCCGTTTGCGGTGTCGATTATTGTGGACCTTTTTACGTAAAGTCAGCAGTTAGAAACCGTGGTCCCACGAAAGTCTACGTGGCCATATTCGTCTGTTTTTCGACCAAGGCAGTCCACATCGAGCTTGTGAGTGACCTCACGACTCCAGCGTTCCTAGCTGCACTCCGTCGTCTAGTCGCCCGCAGAGGAAAGATCGTCGAACTTCATTCGGACAACGCAACTACCTTTAAAGGCGCTTCACATGCGCTCAATCGAGTCTACCGCATGTTGAAGACTGAAGCCGCCGATCGAAACCAAATATTTGACTGGTGCTCTGGAAACGAAATTGTCTGGAAATTCATTCCACCGCGAGCACCACACTTCGGAGGCCTCTGGGAGGCCGCAGTCAAATCGGCAAAGAACCACTTGCTGAAGGTAGTCGGTAATGTCAACCTTGCCTACGAGGATCTGCTGACCTTGTTGGCTCAAGTCGAGATGTGTCTCAATTCTCGACCTCTGACACCGATACCGGAGGACCCAAACGACCTAGACGTCCTGACCCCAGGACACTTTCTTGTTGGCAGCAATCTCCAAGCTGTTCCGGAATCAAACTGGAAGGAGACCGCCGACAACCGTTTGGACCACTGGGATCTCACCCAGAAGCATCTGCAGCAGATCTGGTCGCGCTGGTACCCCGAGTACTTGCAACAGTTGCAATCCCGTGCGACTAAGGGTTGCAATCCGCCCGTCACCATCGAGGTCGGCACCATCGTCATTATCAAAGAAGACAACGTTCCGCCAGCAAACTGGCCGCTGGGGAAGATCATCAAGCTCCACCCCGGGAAGGATGGCATCGTCCGTGTGGTGACCCTCAAGACAGCACATGCCAACGAAGTGGTGCGTGCCGTAGCTCGCATTGCCCTGCTTCCAACTCCAAGAGCTACATAACAGAAACCAGGTAGAGCAACCCTTTGTGGGAGAACTTGCTCGATGCTCACCTGCGTTTCTGCAAAGGTAATTGCAGGTCCAATATTTTACTGTTTCCCCGTAAGATCTACCTGGTCTTTTTATTTGTTCCCGGTAATCTACGACGTCCACTCTACACCGTTCATCATCAGCCTGAGGTACCTGGACACCAGAGAATTCGAATGCCAACCGGCTAGGCAGCAACGCCAGTGTAACCCATGAATGAATCACATCATCCTGCAACGTTTGTAAATAATAGAATTAAGATGTTGAAACAATACTGTTTCAAGGTGGCCGGAATGTTGGAGATCTCTGTATAAAGTAGTTTTTAAGTTCAAGTGAATTCGATTTCCCATCCGACCCAACGCTACCCTTTTCAGTTGACTCGTCTAAAATAGAATAGAGAGCAAGAGAGTCTTTCGCACGACCGATATCGACCGATAGCCGATGGTCAATCATCTCCGTAGTGGATTGGAGTACATATCTGTAAAGCGAAATTGTAAATAAACCAGTACAAAACTAAACGTTGAAGTGGCAAGTACTACGGTCGTTCATTCCTTCTGGTTATTCGATGACGAAAATCCTTCTAAGTTGTTAACAATATCTCAACTCTAACTTTGCGCGTGGTGGTTCGTTTCGAGTGAAAAGGCAAAGTCCTCAAACGGGACTTAGTATATTTTGGTGGCTTGTTTGGTGGAGTGCTCTTAATCACGGTAACGTTTCGGGGCTAATTTATTAGCGAAGCAAGTCCTTCGATTGACTGGTAAGGCGTATCGTCAACAGTTTTGAATGAGGGAATCTGCCGCCTTGAGGGTATGCTCAACGAAATACAAAATGAGCTGACGGTGATCAAAAGCAGCGGCTCTGCTGGCATTAAAAATCACATAACATCGCTTTGTGATATTGCCATGAAAAATTCTAGAGAAAATGTTTTTACGTTAATGGAATCAATGACGTCTGGTTTAACCAATGACCTAAAACCTTTAAATGAACAAATTAAAAAGATCAGCAGCACAACTGAATTTATAGCTTCTGGTAATGCTTCTGGTAATTTATAGCTTCTGGTAATGTTATGTTCAAAAATCCGATGTTTGGAACAGACATAATGGATGAGCTGAAATCTCTATCAGCCAACTTAAATGCAATTGAGTCGAAAATTATTTCTCACTCACCGGATGCTTCAGACTCGCTCGAAGATGAAATCAATGATGCCAATAATATTCTACCGGTTCAGTCAGGCTGGCGCCTTCTTGGAACGAGAAAAGTATGGAAAGCTGACTGGACCGACTACGACAAACGCGAATTGCATCGTTTAAAACAACAAAAACAAACCGAAAATGCAAGAAGGCGAAAAAAGCAATCGCGGAACAACTACAGCAACAACACTCATTACAATAGAAATGAAACCAGTAGGCCCAGCAATATTCAAAATAATCGCCATCGAAATTCAAGACATCCGCAAGACAACTACCAGTACACCAACAATTTTTGCAACAACGACGGAGCTCGTAATATCAGCTTACTACCACCGGACAGAATACTTCTTGCGGCAGCGAAGGAAAGATTTTCCAAATCACCGAATGAGACACCGACGACCCACCGGCCAATACAGTTCCAGAGAGGGGAAATCCTGAATCCCTACCCGGCTCATGACGAAGTTACACGATCTTCTCCTGGCAGACAACCCAACTGGACGTCCCCTGGCTGCTTTTCAAATTCTGCTGCATCATGTGAAATGTGCCAGTGCCATGCTCATCATTCGTGTTTTCTACGCAACTGACGAATTTCTCAGAGGAAGGATATGACGATACGGATAATCAGCCCGGCGATCACAGCATTTTTCAAATTCCGGACAGGTGAATATTAGTCAACGTCCATTAAGCTCTTCACCCCACCCTCATTCCACGAATGAAATCACGGTATATTGTCAAAATTTTAATCGGATGAAAAGCGCTGCTAAGATCAGCGAAATTCAAAATAAAGTTCTAAGTTGTTTTTATACCGTGATTCTAGCAAATGAAACCAGTTGGGATGAGAGTGTAAGAAGTGAAGAGGTTTTTGGTAATAATTATAATGTTTATAGAGATGACCGTAATTATCAATGGTCAGGAAAAAAGTCAGGAGGTGGAGTTTTAGTTGCAATTTCAACTGAATTCAATTCCGAAATAATTACTACAACAAAATTTAAAGAATTTGAGAATGTATGGGCAAAAGTGCAGGTGAGAGACGAAACTCATGTGTTTGTTTCGGTGTACTTTCCCCCAAACAATGCCCGTAAGGAAATTTATGATAAGTTTTTTACTAATGCCGAAGAAATTGTGTCTTGTTTACCCCTGAAGTAAAAATACATATATATGGTGACTTTAACCAACGCAATGTTGATTTTATTGCTGACATTGATAATGAAAGTATCCTACTTCCAATAATAGGGGAAAATGAGACGCTTAATTTCATATTTGACAAAATTGCTGATTTAGGACTTCATCAAATAAATCATGTGAAAAATCAACAGAACTGTTATTTAGACTTTCTGTTGACAAATATTTCCGATGACTTCTGTGTTAGTGAATCATTGACTCCAATATGGAGAAATGAAGTCTTTCACACAGCAATAGAGTATTCTCTTTTGTACAAGAAAATGAGTCGCCTGATTGCGGACTCGAGGAAGTTCTTGACTATAAATCAGCTAATTATGCTAACATAAGAAGCAAACTAAACTTAATTGATTGGCAAACAGTATTAAGGAATGAAGAGAATGTTGAAAGTGCGACTGAAGTGTTCTACACTAAGCTGTTTGCAGTTATCCAGGAAGAAGTACCAGTTAAAAGACGTAGACGAAAAGTATTTTCAAAGGATCCAGTTTGGTTCAATAGACAAATTAAAAATTAAAAAAACCGTAAGCAAAAAGCGCATAAGATTTACAAAAAACATAACAGTTCCGTTAATTTAGAAAGCTATTTGAACATTTGTGATGAACTTAATTTGGCTATGAATGTTGCATTTGAGGAGTATAATTCAAAAATTGAACGTGAAATTAAATGTTGCCCAAAAAACTTTTTTAATTACGTGAATACAAAATTAAAATCAGACAATCTTCCATCCCGTATGTATTTGGACAATAATGAAAGTAATAATACAGAAGAAATATGCAATTTATTTGCCAAGTTTTTTCAAGAAACATACACAACATACTCAGAAGCAGATCGTGATCGGCAATACTTTGGGTTGTATCCTGAATATTCCAGTGACATAAGCGTGAATCAAATCTATGTGCATGAAATCTTAGAAGGGTTAAACAATTAGATGCAACGAAAGGCTCGGGACCGGATGGAGTTCCTCCTTTGTTTATGAAGACTTTAGCAGCTGAGCTTACTTCTCCATTGTTTTTTCTTTTTAATATGTCACTGGAATCCGGAGACTTTCCAAAATTATGGAAGAGCTCATTTCTAGTGCCTATTTTTAAGTCTGGTAAAAAATCTGATATTCGTAATTATCGGGGTATAGCCCTGATCTCTTGCATTCCAAAACTTTTTGAAGCAATTGTGAATGAAAAATTATTCAACCAAATCAAAAATAGAATAACTACTAACCAGCATGGGTTTTTTAAAGGTCGTTCGACAACCACAAATTTACTAGAATTCGTTAATTATTCTCTGGAAGCAATGGATAACGGAAACCATGTAGAGGTTTTGTACACAGATTTTAGTAAAGCATTTGACCGTGTCGATATACCTATGCTTATATTTAAATTGCAAAAAATGGGAATCCAGCCCAAACTCCTCAAATGGCTTAATTCATACCTAACCAACCGTGATCAAGTTGTAAGATATAAAGGAAGCCAATCAACACCTATTCAAACCACTTCAGGAGTCCCACAAGGTTCACATCTAGGACCACTTTTATTCATTCTATTTGTAAATGACTTATCTTTTATTCTTAAGAAACTAAAATTTTTAATTTACGCTGACGACATGAAACTTTATTTAGAAATAAAAAATGCAGAGCGTTGCAACGCGTTTAAGAATGAAATATTGTTGTTCCATACTTGGTGTAACAAAAGTCTGCTACAACTGAATGTTAAAAAATGTAACTTAATTACCTTCAGTCGAAAACGAAACATACCTAATATACAAATAACTTTAGGCAATCAGAATGTAGAGAAGTGTGATAGAGTTAGGGATTTAGGTGTTGTCCTAGACTCTAAACTTACGTTCATTGATCATTATAACACAATTATAAACAGAGCTAAAAACATGCTAGGATTTATTAAACGTTTTTGCTATGACTTTCATGACCCGTACACGATAAAAACACTATACATTGCTTATGTCAGGTCAATACTTGAATATTGTAGCATAGTTTGGTCTCCATTTACAATAACACACGAAGAAAGAATAGAGTCAGTACAAAAGCAATTTTTGTTATATGCACTAAGAAAACTAGGATGGACTGTATTTCCTTTACCATCGTATAAGGCTCGATGTATGCTTATCAATATTCAAACATTAAAAGAGCGTCGTGAATTCGCTATGGCGTCATTTATAAATAATATAGTCTCACAAAGAATTGATTCAATTGAAATTCTATCAAAATTAAACTTTAACATACCAACAAGGCATTTAAGACATCGACAGTTATTTGCAACAAATTATCATCGCACGAACTATGCAAAATATGGACCGATTAACCAAATGATGGCTAATTACAATATCCATTGCAATAGTATAGATTTTACAATGTCGAAAGAAAAATTAAAACAATATTTCCGCGCGTGCTAGGTTTAAGTTAAGTTAAGTACTTATTGTATTGTAATTAAAACGGTCTACAACTGATTGACGACGACAAATAAATAAATAAATAAATAAATAAAACCATATGATTGAAATAAAACTTCATGCTTTATAAAACTGAGAATCGTGTTTTATTGTTTTTAAATAATTACCGCACCAATTGCGCCTGTCAAACGGCGTGTTGGAAAGCATGAATCGAACTTTGCAGAAGATGACATCGTGCATGTGGTTGGATTCAGGACTCGGGAAGAACTATTGCGGAGAGGCAGTCATAATGGCAGCTTATTTTCTTCCAAGTTGTGCTGTTTTTTCCAGTTATCTGCAAAGAGAATAATTCGTTGACAATCTGTTTTACAAATTAACATGTTTATACATACACTAGAAAAACCAAGGCAGAGGCAGCAATATGGCAGCTATGAAATGTGCGCTCATACATACATATATTTTATTAAAACAATAAATTAACCATTTTAGTTTAAAGCGACGTTTAAAATAAGTATGATTGTTATAAATCAAATATTATTTAAACGAATACCATACAGCGGTGATTACTTTAAATAATTTGATTGGATTGATTTGAATTGAATTTTAAGTTGATTTGGAACTTTTTCATGAATTGAAACAAATAGAAACCTTGTATTGAAGCGCAACAAATCACTTTGTTGATTCAAAACAGAGTGATTTCGTAGCGTGAAAATTAATTTGGTTTAAGTTAAACGATAAATCTAGGATTTTTTTTCAAAAAGGCGAATCTAACAATGAGAGGCTCTCTCCTCTCTCGCTCTCTTTCATTTATTACAGCGCCATTATAAATCTTTTGAGGGATTCTTTCGTACAGATAGAAACACAACAGTGCTGGCTACCATACTCTACAAATAGTTGAATGAAAAACGTAACACTGAATGGAATATGAATGAAAGAGAAAGTAATCAAAGAGAGTCTCTCAATTGCAGATTCGCCCTTATGAAAAAAAACCTAGATATGTGGTTGTTATAAAGCAAACATTATTTAAATTTATATAACACAGCAGTGATTACTTTAAAAAATATATTGGTTTGATTTGAATGGAATTATGAATTGATTTGGAACTTTTTTATGAATTGATACAAACAGAAAGCTTGCATTGAATACCAACCAAATATTTTGTTGATTCAAAGCAGAGTGATTTCTTAGGGTGACAAAATACTTTGTTGAAGCAATAAATTAATCATTTAAGTTAAAAAATAAATGTGATTCTCCTGAATCACACAGCGGTGATTACTTTAAATAATTTTATTGGTTTAATTTGAATAAAATTTTGAATTGATTTGGAACTTTTTTAAGAATTAAAACAAATACAAACTTTGTTTTGAATACCAACAAAATATTGATTCGATTGAGCCTGTACAAATAAATGAAATCGTAAAAAAAAAATGTTCAGCCATGACGCGGTAATTGAATTACAAACAGCACAATAGAAAAATTCAACCAAACTCTTTAGTTGGTAAACTGATTTGGTCGTCCTGAAAAGGACGGATTTAGTTGACGGGGGAGAAATAGTTTGCAATTCCACAAGGGCTTTCTTTCTTCGTTCAGCTCCTCGTCGCTGTGGCTGGTCATCTGTAGGTGGCCAGGTTCACGCAAGAAAATACGCAGTTATACCAATTCAAAATAGGAATCAATTCAACTAAAAATTTGGTTTAAATATGGACCAATAAAACTGATGAACTAATTCAACAAAAACATTGAGTTGAAATAAAACTTCATGTTTTATAGAATTTAACATCGTGTTTTATAGCTCAAAACAAAATGTTTTATTAAACCAAGTAAATCTCTACGTTGGAGACGACGAGAAAAAAAAAAAAAAAAAAAGAACTTTAGTGATCGTCAGTCGGTGCGAATCAAAACAAACCCAAAACAGGAGAGAGTTCCTCTCCCATGTGCGCATCAGTAAACAGAGTGCACACAATAGATCGCTAGAATAACTATACAAGCCACAGTGGTACATGAGCGTCTTCCAACCGGACATTTTTGCCTGTTGAAGGGGCGGACATAGTCCGTGCTTCGACCTACCCCGCAGTGGGATGTTAGGCAAAAATGTCGTTGGTTCGAGTACCACTGTACACATGCCCTTTTCGCTCAATTTTCATAAAAAAACATCTGTTAAATTTCCAAGCCTGCCGCACACTAGCGGAACTATCAAAACTTTCTCTTCATATCTTTAATTCTAGCCAAAAACATTGTTGTTCACTCTCGGTGCCTCATGGTGATGAGCGAACATCTCCTTCTACATCAAGTAAATGCATTTGTTGAAATAATAAACAATTATGAAGTAATTCAAGAAAACCTTTGAGTTGAAATAAAACTTCTTGTTTTATAGAATTTATTGCGAAGAATAATCGTGTTTTATTGAAACTAGAAATTAGAAGAAAAATTAGTATCTTACATTTAATTCCAACTACCTTTGCTTATCTTAGCCAGCCAGACAGATACGCGTATTTCGTCTACAATGTGCAGACTTCTTCAGTGTTTTATTGTTCAAAACAAAATGTTTTGTTGAATCAACTAAAGGCATTTGTTGAAATAATAAACATCGAAGAACTAATACAATAAAACCATATGATTGAAATAAAACTTCATGCTTTATAAAACTGAGAATCGTGTTTTATTGTTTTTAAATAATTACCGCACCAATTGCGCCTGTCAAACGGCGTGTTGGAAAGCATGAATCGAACTTTGCAGAAGATGACATCGTGCATGTGGTTGGATTCAGGACTCGGGAAGAACTATTGCGGAGAGGCAGTCATAATGGCAGCTTATTTTCTTCCAAGTTGTGCTGTTTTTTCCAGTTATCTGCAAAGAGAATAATTCGTTGACAATCTGTTTTACAAATTAACATGTTTATACATACACTAGAAAAACCAAGGCAGAGGCAGCAATATGGCAGCTATGAAATGTGCGCTCATACATACATATATTTTATTAAAACAATAAATTAACCATTTTAGTTTAAAGCGACGTTTAAAATAAGTATGATTGTTATAAATCAAATATTATTTAAACGAATACCATACAGCGGTGATTACTTTAAATAATTTGATTGGATTGATTTGAATTGAATTTTAAGTTGATTTGGAACTTTTTCATGAATTGAAACAAATAGAAACCTTGTATTGAAGCGCAACAAATCACTTTGTTGATTCAAAACAGAGTGATTTCGTAGCGTGAAAATTAATTTGGTTTAAGTTAAACGATAAATCTAGGATTTTTTTTCAAAAAGGCGAATCTAACAATGAGAGGCTCTCTCCTCTCTCGCTCTCTTTCATTTATTACAGCGCCATTATAAATCTTTTGAGGGATTCTTTCGTACAGATAGAAACACAACAGTGCTGGCTACCATACTCTACAAATAGTTGAATGAAAAACGTAACGCTGAATGGAATATGAATGAAAGAGAAAGTAATCAAAGAGAGTCTCTCAATTGCAGATTCGCCCTTATGAAAAAAAAAAACCTAGAAATGTGGTTGTTATAAAGCAAACATTATTTAAATTTATATAACACAGCAGTGATTACTTTAAAAAAAATATTGGTTTGATTTGAATGGAATTATGAATTGATTTGGAACTTTTTTATGAATTGAAACAAACAGAAAGCTTGCATTGAATACCAACCAAATATTTTGTTGATTCAAAGCAGAGTGATTTCTAGGGTGACAAAATACTTTGTTGAAGCAATAAATTAATCATTTAAGTTAAAAAATAAATGTGATTCTCCTGAATCACACAGCGGTGATTACTTTAAATAATTCTATTGGTTTAATTTGAATAAAATTTTGAATTGATTTGGAACTTTTTTAAGAATTAAAACAAATACAAACTTTGTTTTGAATACCAACAAAATATGTTGTTGATTCAAAGCATAGTGATTTCTTTGCGTGTTGACGGTGAGGTTGTCGAGAGCATCGGCACCAACAGTAAACTGCACCAACGCTTCTCTGAGCAACGACTGCTCGCCAGTGCACCCTCCAAGGTTCTTGCTGCCGCCGACTGCGTTTCTACAGCCACTGCACAGCTCCACGACTGCCGAAATACTAAAGCAAAATGTGAAGGTGTACCTTGGTGGTTGCCTAGGAGACGTTTGTTACTTAATTATGAAATCTGTGCTAGGAAGTACTGCGTACTTGGTAAATCAACGCTGAAAAATCGATATTATAAGACATCACCTTATATTTGCGGAAAACAAAAACGTAGTCCTACGTAAAAAAAACGTAGGTATGTATTAGTATCTCAATAGTCCAGGATAAAGCTGAAAACCAAAGAATATCAGTCCAATCAAATGATAAAAATTCTATAAAAAGATATTTGATTGTTTTTGTGAATCAACAGATTATTTTAGAAAACGTGTTCTGAAAAGTTGTCTTTCTGACATTCTAATTGCACTTAAAAGGAAGTAATTTGATACACTGTCAACAGAAATAAGCCATAACTAGCTAGCCAATCGTACATGAGCCACACTCCGAACCACCACACCCGCCACACCATCATATCGCACTATTTTCATTTCACCCTTAATCACTGGATTTGGTACGGTGAGTATGGTGAACCAGTCGTACGGGTCAAAACTAACTATCCAATCAAATGTAAAGTTAATTAATAATCACTGTATGAGACCGTCGGATTTAAATGGGTTAAACAAACACGTCTGGATATCTCGCTGTCTGAAATCTAAAGACCACGAACAAAGGATTTATTCTTGCTTCAAGCCTGTGTATAACGCTTCATCTAGGGTGGCGCTCATTAAGGATTTTGCTTGATCGGTCGAACACTACAGTTCTTCTCCCTAAAGATTTCACTGTACTTAAATTTTATATTTTATATCAATTATATCATTCAGATCATTTTACTAAATGTCAACACTAAAATTCAATTCATTTTTTTCTTTTCAAAACATAAATATCAGTCTGTTAGAGCTCATCTTAATACTAGTAAACATACATTTAAATTGTTAGAATCCCTTTACATGATTGAAAAATTATCTTTATCTAATGTGAAATTTTGAAACATATTCTGCTTCAAGCCTTTGTATAACACTTCATTACGGGTTTTGCTTGATCGGTCGAACACTACATCAATCACATCGATAACTACCTCCTTCGGTTCATCACTAATTGCAGTGTCCAGTGATGGTAGCTACCTCTAATTCATCCGGCACCTCAAGCATTTCCAATTAAACCTCACCTTCAGCTTCTGATCCTACGGTGGGTGTTCCTCTGGTTTCTGCACATCCATACGTTTTCTTCAGTCTACCACTGCTCCTTTTCTTGCCGACACACTTTCGGCACTTTCGACTCCGAGCATTCCATTTGGGACGAGAAGCCATCAGGTATCCATCTTTCTTGCAGATGAAGCATTTGTCCTTGTTGCATTTGTAATATATGTTCTCTTATCCGGCTGGCGAAATGCATCGATGACAGGATTACATACTTCACATCCATGTACGCGCCAAGCAATCCAGTGTAGGCGGGTATGCCCAGCTCAGCCGGAAACTTCTCGCAAACGATGCATTTAAAGGTCCAACTTTCGACAACAACTACAATCTACTGGTCGGGAACCTTCGGTTGGAGATCGTATATTCGCACATAGCAGATATGATCCTGGGCATGCGACATGTGCATTTTTTTGCACTTCATCCGAGTTGGCGATCAACGCGAGCAATCTCGACCGCTCAGACATGAACTTGACGAGGAGAAACTTTTTCTCTGTAGTCCTACTTACTGTTAACGTTGTATTATGTATGGCAAGGGTGTATAATTCTATTTAAAAGTAGACTTTCTATTCAGATTGTAATAAAACACTGTCTTTACTTTGGCTCCGTCTTTCACTGCGACTCAAGATCGAATGAAATATTATTTCTTTTGATGTATATATATTTAGATTTACACACTTAGATTTTTTAACAGAAATCTGTAAAATTTTACCGAATTCTCAACAGCTGAACGTTCAGTAATCCGATTTTACGGATTTCGTTAAAATTTGACCGAAAGCCGGTAATTTTTTTACAGATATCTGTAAAATTTCACCGAAATCCGAAAAATCGGATTACCGAAGGTTCAGCTGTTGAGAATTCGGTAAAACTTTACAGATTTCTGTAAAAAAATCTAAGTGTGTATAGTTTAGATTCGAGAATGTACATTGTGGATAATTAACTGGTGGATACACTGGAATAAATCTTGACGTTCATCTCATCTGACTTATCCTTATTGAATCGTTAGTTTTACAAACTCTACACTAACCAAAAGCGATATTGACCGCTTCGTCTAAAGCAAATTTGTTCGCTCCATTGCCGAAGGTATATCGCAGTTTCTATAATTGTTACGTTTGTATTCACCATACTTGGAGTAACGATTATGATGTAGAAGGAAATGTTCGCTCATCATCATGAGGTACCAAAATATGAAAAATATGAAGAGAAACTATTGATAGTAAATATCGTCAGTGTACGACAGGTTTTGAAAATTGAAATACTGCTATGTCCAAGCCCTTCGCTCAATTTTCATTAATTTCTTCTCATGTCTTTCCTTCTAGCAAACATTGCTGTCCACTGAGGCCTCATGGTGATGAGCGAACATTTCCTTCTACATCATGATCATAATAGTTACAGCGTTACAGGTAAAAAAAACTGTTGTGACAAAAATTAAAGGTGGGTTATATCAGGGATATACAGGGTGCGGCAGAAAATAATGCGAAAATGTTCAAACTTGAGTATTGGGTTAAGGTGTAGCTAGTGACTAATTTCTGTCGAAAGTGTATTTGTTTATACACTATACTTTCTGTTCAGTGTACTTTCAACAGTGCTGCATCCAAACATTCTATTTGTTTTATTGCAAACTAGTTGATCCCGGTGCGAGCGTAGCTACGCCTGCAACTAAATGAATGAACAATGGTTGTTTTTTTAACGTAGGACTACGCCCAACAAACATCGGTGTTGAATTAGTGCTTGTTCAAACAAATTTGGAGAAGCTATTCAGCTATTCTGGAAGAAACAGCTGAATAGCTTCTCCAAATTTGCTTGAACGCTTATAGCTCTCATTCGACTGAACAGAATGACTTCATTCATACACCATTTGATCAAAAAGACTCACCAATCTTTTGCATTGAAATTTGAAAGAAGTTCAATTAGTATAAGTAGTTAAATTTTTCATTTGAAAATGACCTTCTTTTGCTCCCGTACAAATTTGCATATCTACAGGTTGAAAAATGTGTTTCCCTATCAAGGTCGTAGGAAACGGGTAACAAATGTCTTCTTCTTCTTCAAAATAACTTTTTGGAAAGTTTTTTTTTACTGAGAAAGGGTTCAAGCTTCTATCAGAACATTCTTATCTCCCGAGAAATACACAGTTCGCATTTTAGTTATCTGGATAATTCTCATGTTTGGTGGAAATTTGTGTTTGGAATCTCCATAGAAACATTTATTGCATTCAAAAAACCCCGCACGCCAATTTTGGTTCCATTTGCTTGATTGGTTCTCAAGTTATGCAGAAATTTGTGTTTCATTTGTATATGAGCCCACCCCCCTTTCAGAAGAGGGTCTCAAACAACATTTTCACATTTTCACATTTTCACGCCGATCGGTAAGATAGACAGATTTTAATATATATAAAAACCACATGCCAAATGTGAATTCATTTGCTTAAATAGTTCCCGAGTAATGCAGAAATTTGTGCTTCATTTGAATGGAAGCCCCTTCTCCTCCCTTCCAGAAGGCGAAGGAGTCCAAACCACATAAGAAACATTTATCTTCTTCAGAAACCACCTCATGCCAAATTTGATTCCATTTGCTTTATTAGTCCTCGAGTTATGCAGAAATTTGTGTTCCATTTGTTTGACTTCCACATGCCAAATTTGGTTCCATGTCCCTGATTAGTTCTCGAGTTATGCAAGGATTTGCGTTTCATTTGTATGGGATCCCCCCTTCAGAAAGGGGAGGGGTCTCAAATCAACATAGAACCATATTTATCTTCAAAAACCACCACATACTAAATTTGGTTCCATTTGCTTGATTAGTTCTCGAGTCATGCAGATTATTGTATTTCATTTGTATCGGAGCCCCCCCCCCCCCCCCTTAGGATGGGGAGGGTGTTAAACCAACATAGAAACATTTTTTGTCTTCAAAAGCCACCACATGCTAAATTTCGATTCGTTTGCTTGATTAGTTCCCGAGTTATGCAGAATACTGTGTTTTATTTGTATGGGAGCCCCCCCCCCCTTTTAGGACGGGGAGGGTTTTCAAGCTACCATAGAAACCTTTCTTGCTTTTAAAAACTCACACATGATAAATTTGGTTTCTCTGGCTTGATTAGTTATCGAGTTATGTAGAAATTTGTGTTTCATTTGTATGGGAGCGCCCCTTTCCAGAGAAGGGATGGGTCTTTAACTATCATAAGAACCTTTCCCGGCCCCAAAAATCCTTGTATACAAAATTTCACGCCGATCGGTTCAGTTGTTTTTGAGTCAATTAGGTTCAGACAGATAGACAGACAGACAGACTGACAGACAGAAATTCATTTTTATATCTATATAGATTCGTCAAAATGTTCGCGAAAGAAGTGATCACCAGTTTGTTGTTCGCCCAGAAGAAGCCAAAAGAGATTGCCAAGGTGGTAGGGTGCCATTTGGCAACAGTTTACCGCATAAAAAAGTCCCTGCAGGACGGTCCTAAGCAGCGGAAGCCGGGAAGCGGACGTCCGCGCTTTGCACGCACGCCGAACCTGATTAAATCGGACCGTGCAAAAATGGCTAGCAACCCGGTGCGTTCCAGAAGAAAACTAGCAATGGAAGCCAATATTTCGGAGAAATCCATGCGGAGAATCATCAAAGAAGACCTGCATGCATCTTCCAGAGCCAGAGTGAAACGCCACTTGTTAACGGACCGGGTCAAGGAACTACGAGTGACTCGTTCCAAGAGATTGCTTTCCTTGTTGAAGAAGGAAAAAATGATAATCCTGTTCTCCGACGAAAAGTTTTTCAGCATCGATGCTGTGGCCAACAGCCGCACAGACCGGTTCATTTCACCGCAGAAAATGGAGAACGTTCCGGAAAAAGTGAAATTCAAATTTCAAACCAAACATCCGGCTGGTGTCATCCCAACAAACAAACGAAAGCAGTAAATAAGCATACATGCTTTATTAAGGCTAAACTACGACTTTCGTAGCTGAACAAAAAAAAATTGGTTGAAATATATGCTGAATAATCATGTTTTCAATAAAAATATTAACATTAATTCAAGTGTTTGATTTGGTTTGAATAACATGCTTAGTAAAAGCTATTTTAGTATTGATGTGTAACTAAATTCACACAGTTTAACAAAGAAATAAATAACAGTTCATAAATCCGTTCAAACATCGTTTATATAGCCTAGCTAATAAAACCTGATATTGAATTGAATAATAGCTGTAATGTACATCACTATTCAACTGATCCAATTATACGCTGAAGAAAATAATACACAAGGAATCTAAACATCAAAAACTAGGATTATTTCATCCAAGCCTTGAGACATCAATTTCTACCGATGTCAATGTTGATCATTATGTAAAAGTGCGATCCTTCTCGATGCTCCAAGGTAAAACGGAGTTTTTTTTCAAACTTTTTGGTTCGAATGGAGCAATTCTTTCTTTGCAGAACAACTCCAATATCTCAGGAAAACAAATTTGATATAATATGGCACACAATGAGGCCCACCTACCGAGACCGACTAGCTTTAGTTGACGTAACGATTTTACACACTTTAGAACACCTGTGCACTCGGATAGATAATAACAATGAACATATCATGAATAAATTTGTCCTTTCGTTTGAAAATCAGAAAATTAATGAAATCAATGGTTTCAGCGACAGTTCACGATCCAACGTCAATTTCAACAATAAACCTGCAAACAATAATCAAACAAATTTACAACGAGTTCAGCAACCTAATCAAAATAATTACAGAAGTAATCAAAATAGTTCAAATCGAAACACAAACCAGCAGAACAATAGACCAGGCAAATATACAAACAGCAATAATGATCAAAATGCGCAGGACTATCACCCAGAACATGGATGGAGTGAATTATCCTTAGATGATATTTTACAGCATTATGTAACCTGTCTATCGGTTACATTGGTTTAATTTGAAAATTTTGTAAATAATTTAATTTTTGTATATATATATTTTTTTACTTTTCTATTTTAAATTTTCTGATATAAATTCTTATTTATGAAATAGTGTAAACTGAACCAAAATAAAAGAAATATGTGAATTGAAATAATTGAATTATAATCGAATAATATATCCTATTTCCCATCCTTGGCATCCCTATTCTCCCATTTACTGTGTCAACCGTTACGCGCTATTCAGTGCGCTCCCACAGTCGACCCTCACTGTCGATGAGATGGCTCCAATACCATTATACGGAATCAGCTGATATAAGCAGCTGTTATTGCCGGGGTCGGCGACTAGTAGGTAAATGTTTTCATTTACAGTTGGGTGCGCGTATTTTAGATCACTCGATATTTTTTAATTTTTCGAGCAGGAAAAGTGAGTGCAGTGGAATCCGTGACCATTTTGTATCATAGGCTGTTAAAAGTGAAGTGGCGTGTCGGACATTTAGCGGGCAACGGCCTGAGTGTCCAGCACTTGTTCAGCAATAAAGTGAGCCCAGCGAAGCAATAACAAAAAACCAGAACCCAGCGGAGAACCCGGAGCACCGTAGCCGCCATTCGAATCTACAGCGCATTGGACGAGAGCCAAATGTCAATACCGGTAATGTTCCCTACCCAACCTTCCTTTCCTACCCCTATTATGAATAAAAATTAAAAAGAAATTGAATTCTCCTACATAATAATTCGCCTTTTCTATTTTGAACTCATCCCTTTCCCCTTTTCTTTCTTTTACTCCACCTTGGTAACGGTTTGTATGGGAAGTTTTTCCGCCCAATTCCTCTCGGAGCCAGTAAACGACCCTGAATACCAGGAAAAAGCCTGAAGGGGGAAAAAAAGAAAATCCTCAGTGAAAAGGCCGATCTGGCAAGTGATATCTAACAATTATAAAGTCCCAGATCGAAGAATTTGTTTTAATTGTAGGAAATTTGGCCACCACTTCACTAAATGTTTCTCAAGGCGCAATGATTTTGCTGCATATGTGGGCTTCCAGAGTTTCATTACGAAGAATGTCCATTCTGTGAGGCAAAAAACCAGAGAAGGGAAAATTAGAGGAGGAGATTTTTCCAACCTCAGAAATTCCTCCAAGCTTGAGTTGTAACACACAAACTATAAAGACATTTAAAGAAACAATTCTGAAGTTTCAAAATCATACAGATTGCACCATTGAGGAACATGATGATGGTGAGTCACTTAGCTACACTAGTTGTTTTCATCAAGTTCAAACAATTTTTTTAAACTCATACAATGATGCGATATATTTTTTGAAATTTAGTGTTTTAGGATTTCAGTTACAGGGATTGTTGGATAGTGGGAGTAATGTGTCATTAGTTGGAGAACGCTTTGGAAATTTGACCAGCTTTTTACAAATTCCAGATCTGGAGAAACATATTAATATTTCAACAGCCAGTGATGAACCAATGCAAATTAAAGGATATGTAGATGTTCCTTTTGCAGTAAATAAAGTAACTAGAATATTACCATGTTTAGTTGTCCCTGAGCTAGGATCTCGGTGTATTTTAGGAATGGATTTTTTTCAAATTATTCAAGATTAAGATAACTTTTGATGATAGCGAAGTGGTTAACAAGTTAACTTCATGCAATGTTGAGCTAAACAACGAAATTCAGCCAGCGTCTCACATCTTAGACGCAGAAGAGATGGAATTACTAGAGTCTGTGAAAAATGCATTCAAGGTATCAGAGCCTGATACTCTGGAGGCTTGCAATTTTATGGAACATACCATTGAGCTTACGGATAATAATTCCATTCATTTGAATCCTCATCCATGGTCTCCCACAATCCAAAAGAAAGTTAATGTGGAAATTAATACATTGCTGGACTTGGATATCATCGAACCTTCAAACTCAAATTGGGCTTTGCAAGTAGTTCCGGTTACTAAGGAAAATGGTGATATGAGGCTTTGCTTGGACGCCCGTAAACTAAACGCGAAAACCGTTAGGGACGCGTATCCCTTAGCTAGCTCCATGAGAATTTTGAACAATTTAGGCAAAAATCGATATTTTTCGCTACTGGATCTTAAGGAATCCTTTCTGCAAGTGAAGCTCTCGGAAGCTTCGAAAAAATACACAAGTTTCAAAATCCTTGGGCGTGGCCTCTTTCAATATAAAAGGTTACCATTTGGGCTGATAAATAGCAGCGCCACCATGTCTCGTATCCTTGACAGAGCCTTGAAAGAAGGTCTCTATGAGCCATTCATATTTTCCTATCTGGATGATATAATTCTTGCCACAAATACATTCAAAGAGCACATAAAATACTTGAAAATTGTCGCTGATTGCTTACGAGAAGCTAACCTTTCGGTCAACTTAGCAAAATGCAAATTTGGCTTAAAAAGAATAAAATATTTAGGCGTTATTCTATCAGAGCATGGTTATCAGCCAAATCCTGAAAGAGTTACTGCGATCTCTAAGTTTGCTCGACCGCAAACTCCAAAGGAGATTCGCAGATTCTTGGGGATGGCAGGATACTACCGCAGTTTCATCCCGAATTTCAGCGGTATATCAGCCTCTATCTCTGACTTGTTGAAAGGCAAGCCCAAGAAGATTCGGTGGAATGATAAAGCTGAACAAGCTTTTATTAGACTAAAAGAATGTCTGATCTCGGAGCCAGTCCTAGCGAACCCAGACTGGACGAAGGAATTTACTATTCAAACCGACGCCAGTGATGTGGCAATAGCCGGAATACTGACGCAGGAACTGGACGGTAAAGAACATATTATTGCGTACTCTTCACGGAAGCTGAACTCATGTGAGAAGAAACATGGGCTTACAGATAAGGAAGGTTTAGCGGCTTGTGAGGCAATTGAACATTTCAGGTGCTATGTGGAGGGTTCGCACTTCACATTAATAACTGATTGCTCTACTATAACTTTCATCTGTAATTCTAAGTGGAGGCCTAGCTCAAGATTGTCACGCTGGTCTATTAAATTACAGGAATTTGACATGACCATCAAACATAGAAGAGGACGAGATAATCTGATGTGCGATGCTTGGAGTCGAGCTGTTTGTGCCATTTTTGAGGATTCGACGTCGGTATGGTACAATGATTTAAAAAAAGTCGATGACACCCCAGAAAACTACCAAAATTTCAAAGTTGAGGATGGTAATTTATACAAATTTGTTACCTCCAGATCTCCCTTTGATATGGGGCGACTAGAGTGGAAAATGGTTGTGCCACCTGACAAGGTGAAGCAACTAGTCGAGGATGAACATGCCAAAATAATGCATCTAGGGACAGAGAAGACATTAGAAAGAATGAAGTTAAAATATTATTGGCCATAGATGAAATCTGATGTCAAGAGGATTTTATCTAAATGCGGTACTTGCAAACAATCGAAACATTCGACTATTCCCACTATTCCTCTAATGGGAGAACAAAAGGATGCAACACGTCCATTTCAGATGATTGCTATGGACTACATTAGTGGGTTTGTTCGTAGTAAATCTGGAAATACAGATTTGTTGGTTTGTCTGGATGTGTTCACCAAGTACGTTCGTCTGTTTCCTGTTAAAAAAATTAGTGTTGAAAACTTAACTCAGTTGATCAAATGTGAATGGTTTTTAAAGTTTGGTGTTCCACAAGTGATAATTACGGACAATGCTGTCACGTTTTTAGCTAACAAGTTTCAAGATTTACTGTCAATGTTTCATGTTCATCATTTTAAAAACAGCAGGATACACTGTCAAAACAATCCAATTGAGCGGGTGAATAGGGTCATTTTGGCTTGCATTCGCACGTATTGCAAGAATGATCATTGTAATAATAATCATCTGTATTCTTGTCTGTGGCCCTATATGTTCCCCTGTCCAACTAATACAAACATACACTGCTGTAGGACACACTAACAGATACATATGTAAAGCTAGAATAGGACCTCGTCACTCTCTCATCATAACGCCGATTCAGTTCTACTTGTACTACCGAGCTAAAAAGAGTAATAAACGTTCTTTTGTTGGACACTTAAAACATGGTGTCAGAAGAAAATTAATTTTCGCGTAGTTAATTGAAACGGTTTCGAATAGCATATTCGATACGTTGTAATACAACACCACTGAAAGTTGCTGCCTGAAGTCAAGAATGGCATCCGGATTCGACCTTCGATTGCCCCAGCCGCTTGATGGATCTAACCTGGCAAAGGAATGGCCTGCGTGGAAGCAGGCATTTGGAATTTTTCTTCGAGCGAACAACAAAATTAAGGAGAGTGAAGCAAACAAAATAGCCACGTTTCTTTGGCTGATTGGACCGCGAGGAGTGGAGATTTTCAATACGCTGTACCCTAACAATGGAAGCATCGAGAACATGTTTGGACAGGACGACGACGAACGAGCGGAAAACGAAAACGACGAGGAAACGTTTGCCGATGCACACGACAATCAGAACGGTACACGCACACTTGCAGAAGTAATTGCGGCTTTCGACGAATACTGCATGCCACGCAGAAACGTCACGATGGAGGTGTTCAAATTTAATTTGATTAGCCAGAAGGAAAAACAATCGTTCGCCGATTTCGAGACAGAGCTTCGCACTCAAAGTCAGTTCTGCGAATTCAAATGTCATGGTTGCCAGATTTCATTTGCTGATCGCATGCTCCGAGATAAAATCATCATCGGTGTGCATGATAAAAAGCTGCAATTAAAGCTGTTGGACGGGAAAGATGATTCGCTGTCAAAAGTAGTGGAGACGTGTAAAATTTTTGAAGCTGCGACTGAAAACCGCTTGCTGCTGGACAGAAAGGATATCGTGATGGAAGTGAAGGCTATCGACATCAAGGAGGACACCAAACCGAATGAAGGGGTTCAACATGTGGCTGCCATTGATCGAAACATCAACAAGTGCTACAACTGTGGTCATCCGTACGTGCGTAATCATCGTCGTAGTTGCCCGGCTACGCGTGTGGAATGTTATGCGTGTGGCGATGTCGGCCACTTCAGGAAATGCTGCCGTAAGAAGACATTGAAGAGCGGCGAGCACATCAAAGCAACGAGGACGGAATCCAAATCTTCATCCGGAAAAGCAGTGTATTCTGTTAATTGGAGTGACGCAGGTAATGTTTCGTGTTTAGATCAGGTCGGCAGTGTATGTGATAATGATGTTTATGTTGATTTCCTAACTGATCCCTTTAGAGTAAGCGCGAATGTCCATGAACCATCATCTTCCAACAACCGAGTAGACCGGTGGACAAAAGTTTATGTCGTAGGTGGGTTTCCAGTCAAGTTCAAATTAGACACTGGATCCGATGTTAACTGTATCCCAATCGGTATTGTCCGGAAAATTAATGTTCAAATTCATGATTTTGAGAATACTCCTGTTCTTGATTACAGTGCAAATACAATTCGGGTTTACGGAAAAGTGAAACTTACTTGTGTTGATCCTTCCGATAAAAGCGAATGGGTTGCAGAGTTTTTGGTTGTTGAGAGTAGTTTTGAGCCACTACTAGGTTTGTCAGCTTGCGTAGCATTTCGGTTGATTAGACGATTGAATGCAGTCTCGGAGTTTCCAATCAGCAAGGAAGATTTTGTTAAGCGTTTTCACGATGATTTCGAAGGGTTGGGTAAAATTCCTGGCAAGTGTAGTATTGTTCTTAAGGAGAATTCTGTTCCGACGATTCACTATAAAAAACGGATACCGCTAGCTCTTCATGATCGATTGAGGTCAGAATTGGAACAAATGGAAGTACAAGGTATAATCTCACCAGTGGATTATCCTACCGACTGGGTGAGTAATATGCAGATAGTAGAGAAACCGAATGGGAAACTGCGCCTCTGTCTTGATCCGAAACCATTGGATGTATCAAGCGTGAACACTTTTTGATCCCCACTCAAGAAGACCTGTTTAGTCGTTTGTCTGGTAAACGGGTATTTTCTGTACTTGACCTGAGTAACGGATTTTGGCAAATGGAGCTTGACCTGAAAAGTTCTGAATTGACCACTTTCATGACACCGTTTGGTCGCTTCCGGTGGAATCGTGTTCCGTTTGGGTTAAACAATGCCCCCGAAATGTTCCAACGTAAAATGGTTCAGATATTCGGTGACATAGATGGTGTTGAAGTTTACTTTGATGATTTGGCAATTGCAGGTATCGATGGATCAGACCATGATAGAATCCTTTCTGTAGTTCTTGATCGCGCTCGTAAGAATAATATAAAGTTTAATCCCGACAAGCTGCAATTTCGATCACGACAAGTGAAGTTCATGGGAAGTATAATCGGTGAAGGTAAGGTACAACCTTTGGACAAGGATATTCGCGCAATCACGCAGATGCCGAAACCGAAATGTGTCGCTGAGGTTTTACGTTTTCTAGGATTGCTAAAGTATTTTGCAAAGTTCATCCCCAACCTGTCGCAACGCACTGCGAATCTTCGTAAGCTTACCTACCATGGTGCAGAATGGATGTGGACTGCTGATCATGATAAGGAATTGAAAAATCTTCTCTCGTCAATATCTCAAGCACCAGTTCTTGCCATTTTTGGATCAAAAAAGCCATGTGTGATACAAACGGATAGTTCTAAAGATGGTCTTGGATGTGTCCTACTACAAGATCATGGACCAGTGGCATTCGCCTCAAGAACCCTGTCCCGTAGTGAGCAAAAATGGGCGCAGATTGAAAAAGAACTACTCGCTGTTGTGTTTGCATGTTCGCGCTTCCATTATTTCTTGTATGGCCGTGAATTTAAAGTTCAATCTGACCACAAACCCATCGAAACCTTAATTAAACGAGATATCGACGATGTTTCATCACGCCTGCAGCGAATGTTCCTCAAGCTTCTTAAATACCCTGGTTTGACAATTGTATATACTGCAGGAGAAGATATGCTAGTTGCAGATTGTCTGTCGAGAGCTCCGTTGCCTGAGACTGGAGAGTCAGATGCTCAATTGGAAGGTGTCGTTCATTCTCTCGTAAAGCGAGCATGTATGTCGGAAGATAATTTGAACCTTTATGTTGATGCTTTGAAACATGATGAGCGTTTCATGCGCATTGTTCGGTATGTTGAACAGGGTTGGCCTTCATATCACAAACTCGATGATCTAAGTCAAATGTTCCATAAATATCGTAATGAACTTCATTACGAGAATGGTTTATTATTCAAGGATCACAGACTCGTTATTCCAACAAAATTACAAAACTTGATTTGCAAGTGGCTTCATGCGCCACACCTTGGAGTAGAGAAAGCTCTTGCGAGGGCAAGAATGCAATTCTTCTGGCCGGGAATGACCAACGATATCTCAGAGGTGGTTAGATCTTGTATGACTTGTGAGAAATTTCAGCGCAATAATCCAAAAGAGCCACTTAAACAGGATGACTCTCCGGATTATGCATTCCAGAAGGTGTCAACGGATATTTACGAGTATGGCGGAAAGAATTGGTTGGTTTTGATCAATGCCTATTCAGGTTTTATTTGTTCTGATCGACTTCCAGACAAAACTATGAGAAGCGTTTGTCTGTTGTTCGATAGGTTCTTCAATACTTATGGATATCCCACTCAGGTCCGCAGTGACAACATCCCTTTTGACTCATTGGAGTGTGAAAGATATGCGAACAAGAACAACATCAGATTCACATTCTCCAGTCCACGGTATCCACAAAGCAACGGGTTAGCTGAGAAAGCTGTTGCAATAGCGAAAAATATTTTGAAGCGATGCTATGAACTTGGTGAGGTCGATCAGTTTCAGTATCGCCTTCTTGAATACAATACAACTCCAGTAGCTAGTATGCAGCTTACGCCAAGTCAATTATTCTTCGGAAGGCAGCTTAAGACACGTCTACCTGTAGATGAATCTCTTTTGGTTCGTGAAAGCGTAGCAGAAAGTGTTATTCAGGACAAGTTTGAAAGTAAACGTGCTGTGCAAAAGGAGCATTATGATACAACTGCAAGACCTTTGCTGCCGCTAAGTATTGGAGATCGTGTAATCTTCAAGAAACGTTCAAAGGAATGGCAATATGGAACAGTTGCGCGTGACGTTAATGGTCGGTCGTATATTGTTAGAGATGCTTTTGGGAATCATTTTAGACGAAACCGCAGATTTATGAGGCGTACTCCGAACGATGGCACCAATCTACAGGACATACTGATTGAAGATCAACCGGGGTATACTGGATATTCTCAAAATCATGAACAAATTCGAAATGATCCTTTTAGCCTAAATCATAATCAGATTCCTCGACAAGTTGTAGTCGATCGTTCACCTTTTCCTCTCACTCAGCCTCAGTCTCCAATTATGAATAACAATGACGGAGCTAGCTCTCCTGGCCCAGTCTCATCCGCTGGTTCTTCCCCTATTGCCTCCTCTTCGTGTGCTCCTTTTTCTTCCCCTAGTGTTGCCCCCACTGATGTTGAAGACGCCCTTGCCCCCACCTTGTCCCGACCTGTATCAGATTGTCATGGCTGTCCTTCGAATGAAACACAGGCCGAATACCGAACTAGCCGTAGCGGTCGTACAATTAAATCGCCGCTACGTTATGGACAATGGCTTTATTAATTTAAAAGGAAGCGTGTAATAATAATCATCTGTATTCTTGTCTGTGGCCCTATATGTTCCCCTGTCCAACTAATACAAACATACACTGCTGTAGGACACACTAACAGATACATATGTAAAGCTAGAATAGGACCTCGTCACTCTCTCATCATAACGCCGATTCAGTTCTACTTGTACTACCGAGCTAAAAAGAGTAATAAACGTTCTTTTGTTGGACACTTAAAACAATCATCGAATCTGGGACTCTCAGATTTCTGAAATAGAATTGTCCATAAATAATACTAAATATTCATCTACGGGATTTGCACCATTCATTCTGGTGCATGGGTATGAATCGCTAGCTGATGGAAGGGACCATCTTCAAGATAGGTGCACTTCTGATCCATCAGCTCCATCAATTCATCCAGCGCCGGGGCGCACTTTTAGGTTCAGTATATCAAGAAGTCTTGAAGAACAACAAAAAACAGTTTGAGAAGTATAAAAATAAAACTATGATAGCAAACATAAAGGTTTACCACCTACTTTCAATATAGGTCAAAAGGTTTATAAGAAAATTTTTAAAATTTCAAGTGCAGCTGATCACTGTTCAGCCAAACTTGGCCCTGTTTATGTCCCTTGTAAGATTATAGCTAGAAGGGGTGCGACATCGTATGAGTTAGAAGATGAGCAAGGAAGAAGCTTAGGTTTGTTTGCAGCCCAAGATTTGATTCCGCAATAGTGTGAAAGGGAGTTACTTTGCGAAATGTGAATACATGAGGATCAGTAGGACGTATGTCAGAATCATTGGCGTTAAAAGCCTAACTTGGAAGGAAAATAGTCCTTGTTATGTGTAGGATCTAAGTGAAATTTTGAAAATTTGTGAAAACTAGTTAAAAAAAATAAAAGGAGAGAAATGAATTCTATTTGTAAATAAAAGGCTGAAATCAAATAAAACTAGAGCCTATCTGGTAAACTAACATCCGTACATACATATGAGAGTTCAAAATGTTGCTCGGACAAGATTGCACTCTGTAAGGAAAAATGGATTACACTTGACGAAACCATACACTACTTTATAATGTCGGCATTTGTCGATCGTGTGAGTGGATTGCTCATGGTAAGAAGGGAACTGCTATACTGGGATGGTCTTCCATATTGCAGTCTGGTGCTGATGTATTGTAGCCTGCACTCTATTGCTAATTTTGCAACGCGAGAGCAGAGCTGTGGCTCTTATGTCCGGTGTGCAAAATAGAAGTATAAATTCATTGTTCTTACCATGTGTTAATCACTACACCAATACACAACAGAACAACAGAACATATCAGCGCCTGGACTTCGGAACTATTGGCTTACATGATAAGAGCAGAGAGTGGAGATACAGTGGGGTCGATCAATGCATTAATGCCATCACAGTCTCATGGGTAGGGAGTGCCATAATTGCTTATTGAGAACTCTCAGTATGAGAGATTTTCTCAGCTTACCGATTGTCTCCGAGAAAACGTAACACCCTCTCATTATCACCACCCATAGAAGAGATAAGGGAGCACAGACAAAAAATTGTATGGGTAGATAAATTGACTTCCAAATTCGTACTGAGTTCAGTTGCTAGTTCATCGCCAAGCAGGCAGCGCGAGTGCACTGAAATTAAATCAATAGCCTGACTAGCAGGGATTCAAATTGAGAGTTAAAGTACGGCGAAGTTGTGGGAGATTTAATCTCTGGAGGCTTGAAGAAGGTGATAATTTGATGAAGTGTCCATGATAGACTATAGTGTGATAACGTCTAAATTCCAACCAACAGCTATGTCCAGTACGTTGCACGACGATGCATGAGGATGATGGAATAGACTAGTTGTGATTGCTTGAGATCGGTAAGCGAAAAAGATGGTGAACTAAAACTATTACCAAGTCGTTTTTATTGGAATGATACAATGTCTGCCCAACGCCCTTTCTGTGCAGGCCCTTCTTTTCATCCACATTCCGTGGTGGCGTAACCATTGTGCGTTTCTTTGGTGCTGTGTCGAACCAGCATGGCCGTTGATCAAATTTTGGGATGCCCGGCCTGGCGCCGGTGATCATCTGATTCTTCTGCACGAATTTAGCTCAGCTGCCAGCGTGGGATACACTGTACACTGACAGAACACATTAGGATAAGTACTAAACATTAGGCGTTTAAGCACACAAATAGGGTAAGTAACACTTTAATAAACATTTTCAATCATTTCTTGCATGTAAAATTTATACTTTTGCTTTGAAACGAAGTGACTCGATTCTATTTGGTTCCGCTTGTTCGAACCTGGTTTTTAGGCAGAGTTGGTATGTGGGTCAGGGGACCAATGCCACCATTTTCTCCTTTCAACCTATTTTGTCTCCGTCTCATGCGACCTTCTTGTGGGGAGGTGACAAGCTTTACACAGGTGTCTTGTTGACTTTTATTCAACCACTGAACAATTAGTTGAAATACAGTTTATGCCTCTAATGCAACACCTTTTCACTAGCTTTGCCAATTAAACCTTATATTTAGTTGTATAATAACTATGTTTAAAACCAATAGTCAGCAAAATAAGCTACAATTGAAATAAAAGTCGGTTATATGCCGTAGTAAAGCCTCAGAAGTGTTCTTAATATTAGTTGATCAACATTTCTTCTTCAATTTCAAGTTATGCTGGATAAATGATATAGGGTAGGTAACAACTTAAGCACCCTATTCCAAGCACGGGAGTAACATTAACCTATAACGCGCATTTTTTGCAGTATGGTGCTCCATCTAGTGAAGCACGATACTGCAACAAATGAGCGTGGTAGGTTAACGTTTACCCCGTGCTTGGAATAGGGTCCGGAGTGCTTAAGCCATTTTTACCTAGTTATTCATTCATTCCTATGTTTTCGTTTATGAGTAGTTGATTTTTGGTGCCGGTGAAAAAGTATTCACCTGTTTTCAGGAGTTGAAATTATAGTCAACCACTTCGAGCAAATAGCTCACAGGCTACTCTTTACATTGTCCATTTGAATAGAAAACAGTGCAGTGTTAACAAATAAAATCAGAAAGGATTATCACAGCTTTTAATCAACTCTTGTTCAGCATGCCCTTGTCAGTAATGCACGTAGTAAAACCGAACATCCAATATCAAAGCTTGTGTACGGTTTACTAATTCAGACGTTTAATAACAACATTTAGAAGGTTTAATTGAGCACTGACGTTGCCTATTTACAGACATATTTATATGCAGATAATAAAAATTATGTGTGATACTATTGAATAACATTATGCGTAGATAAAAATAGGAGTGCATCATGCATAGAAGTTAAACAGGAGCAAAAACATAAGTCAATGTGCACAGGCGGAGGCGACATCTGCCCATAACTTCAAGCAGCATGTCAACACATCAACGCGACATCCATCTCATGCCATACAACATCGACATTATGTTTTGACGTGTTTTTAGTGCTACACCTCCACCACTCTAGAAAGCGCCTAGGCTTGCTAAAAACGTGACAAAATGACGCAAGCGATCATGCAAGGTACACTTGCAGAATTTGTTTTGAATAAATTGAATTGCCGGTCGAACTTCTGGAACTGTTCACAGGTAAATAGTAATTGTGTTATTTTTATCTACTAAGTAATAAGCACACGTATTGTTTTTTCAAACAAAATTAAGTTACACCGCTGAGAAGCTTGAAAATATTACATTCCGACCGGTACATTATTTTAGTTGAGGATAACATCAACCACGAATCGCGAGCCACCGACGGAAGACGTATTTTTTTCACCCCAAAATGCAACAAAAGCATTTTTTGGTCCTCGTGAATTAAAATTGCGGTTCCGTAGCTCCCTGACTTGGGAAACTTTGCTACAAAGAGCGTTGAAAGATCCACTCTCCGAGAGAAGCCAGAAAGAATTTGCAGGGATAATTTCGGAGCACCATCTGAGTTTGAATATAAAAGCGACGGATGCATCTTCAGAAAATTCCATTGGTCTGTTGTTCCGACAGGAAAGGAAGGGAAGTATATTTTTCACTTAATAACCTTGCCTTAATGCCTTTATGGCAAATTTTATCTTTGAAATTGCCACCTGATTGATTATTATTCTAACATTACGTATGATACTCGTTCATGTCGTTAAAACCTATTTCTCATGTTACTCGTGGGTTTACCAGCTCTGGGTGTACGAAACAATTTCTTCCGTTATCTAACATAATAAATATTGCTATCGCGAATCAACAACACCGATAAAACTAAAGAATAGATTTTTTTAATACCAGATGGAGTTGTTGCTTTCATTACTGTTAATTTTATTTTGCTCAAATAGACTATTGTTTATAAACGCTGGTAATTTGTTTTTAAATATTATGCTAAATTTATTTACAATGTATGAAAAAACAAGGGTATTCTAGATTACTTATTTGATTGATTTTCTTCATTCCAATTCAGGAAGTGTATTTCATCCCACGAAGTAAAGGTAAGAGGAACCCTGGAGGAAAGATAATAAAATCGTGAACACAAAACAAAAACGAACAAAACGCGAGAAGCTGGAAAAGGGAATTGATTACAAAAGAAAGAAATCAAATTGCACCGAATCAGATGTCGAAGGAGACGCAGCTTATAACTGGTTGGTTCTAAATACTCATCCCTGTATCTCATCAGCTATACCTTAGGAGGCAATCCCACCAACGCAATGTAGGCAGCGCGACCCCGGTAAGCTAGCATGCTGAAATCTCACCCACCACGAAAAATGTAAGTATTCTTTAGACGGTATATAATGTTGAATCATTCATGGAATTTCCGAGTATTGTATGAAAATTAAAAAAAAAATCCTTCATGGCAATGATAATGCAAGTCCATTTACAATTGCAACAGGACCACAATCGAAAGTCATGCAGACAGTACACATGTTATTATCATTTTATATTATAACATACCTTCACAATATTGTTTATGCTATTTTTAGCTTCGCATTTATCCATCGTCGTAAGTTTTAGTCTACCTAAGCGAGATATGGCGCTATTACCTTGGCAATTATTGTCAGGCTTTTGGTTCAAATGCCAAAAGTTCACCCACAGGCAAAAGGAGCATAAACAAATCTTTCTAGCATCTATGCTCCCAACGATAAGGTACAAATTATCACACTGTTTAACTCTACATGGAAGCGTTTGGTACGGGAGGTCCACACTTTCTTCCTTCCATTGATTCAGAGTAGTAGAGCGATTTTAGATCTTTCTGGAATCGCTCTAGTTCTTGGAATCCTCTCTGCGGCACATACTACGCAGTTGGCCTGGCCGGTGACAGAAAAATGATGTATTCCAGAAACCATCATTTTCCAGGATGCCTTCAAGAATTGGCTGCGTTAGTGTGAGATTAGATAAGATTAGATTATCATTCATAACTAAGCCTTCTCGTTTCTTTTAGATCGACGTGGACTTTCGTATGCTATTAAAAATAAAAATCGATGTGTCAACCAAGTGGGAGCAAAAATTAGTTGTAATAATCAATCGTATATGTCAGCAATATATGGATGACATCTCTAACAGGCTAGAAGCATGACTTCAAGCAGATAGTATTAGTAAAAGTATGCACGTTGTTTAGCCAATGAAAAAATCTTAAGTTCTTTTTTTAATCATTCTTATGTTCTTTCGTTAATCAAAAACATCGATTTACTTGCTTTGATTTCTAAACTGATGCATGTAGCCTAAGTTCAAGTAATAAAACATGATAATTGGTATCATTTTGGCAAAGTTGTCGTACTGGTCGCATGAGAAATGGATGAAGTTAATCGATTTATTGGTCGCTGAATGGACATAGAAATAAGTTAATTTTGCTCACAAAAAGCACAGGAGCACTAAATTCTCATTTATACAGCCCAATCATGCAATCTTTCTGAAAATAAGTTAAAATGTTGGTAATATTACATAACATTCAACACATTTTAACACAACCAATCAAACCATAGCAGATGTCACAAAATAGCTTCCATACATGGCCATGTCAGGATTATTTATCGGCACCAGGATTTGAAAAGATTGAGAAGCGAGCATTCGTCACCTTTTCAAGCGATATGATTATGACCTGATAGTGTAGCAAAGAAAATGCCCTCCGCTCGTTTTCTATCTTGTATCTTTCATTTTCAAAGCCTGCCGTTGCCTTACGGACCTATCAATACACTTTCTCTTCATGTCTTTGTGTTCTAGAAATAAAATTACTGTCCGCTCCTAGCGCTTCGCATGGAGATGAGAAATTATCTGCTTCTGAAAACTTCATCAAAGATCGTTACTTCCGCGCTGGGGAGAATACAAAAATAACAATCAAAAGTAAAGAAAAATAATTTACGATCAAAGCATAAGTTTAAAGAATTATATCCTACCATCAATGGAATATCTGGAACCTTCCGCTTGACTGATCGGTGTCTTCCTTGTTGATATAGTTTTTGCACAGTGTCGAACACATATTGGGTTCATAGTTTAATGACCAGCCTTAGAGCATCTCCAGGAGTGTTGTAGTTCTAGATTCATTTTATGTCAGTTATAAATTTTTCTCTTGGAAAAATTAACAACAAACACACCCTCTCTTAAGCAACAGTTCCAAATGTAGCTCTATACCTAAAGACTTGAATGTGTGTGTGTGTATTGATGATAAATATATTTTGATTTGTCACGAAATAGGAAAACACATTGAAAATGACTGACGAATGGTACGAATTTAGCACCAGTGAAGTTGAAGATACGACGGATTTTGATTTAACTTTTCAGCTGTTTGAGGTTGAGTAAATGGAAATTTACTATTGAGGGGTAACTTAACTAATTCTCGAGTAATTCATGATTAGGGCCTAAAAGCCATTTGTAAACAAAGACTTTAAACGTTGATATCTCACGAACCACGAGACTTCCACTATATCCAGCTACTCCATATTGTAGTACTAACACCTTCTACCAAATGCTGCTTTCATTTCACGAGAGTGATTTAAGATTCAAATGAAATCGACATTTAAAGTCAGTGTTTACAAATGTCTTTTAGGCCCTTAACATGAATTACTCGAGAATTAATCTAAACAGAGAGAACGAATCCTCAATAGTTATTATCTAATTCGAGATTTTCTTTCCGTCGCATATAAAACTGCGAAGTGGCCTAGAAGCGAGGGCTTATTACCAGGTCGGCATAATATTCCAGGGAACTTTGAGTTGGGGCACCAGATGATAATCGACCACTATTTCTCACCGACATCTATTTTTCCCGATCGTTTGTTCGAACAAAGATTCCGGATGCCAAAGGCCATGTTTTTGCGCGTGCTAGAAGGAGTGACTGCACGTAATGATTACTTCCGTTTAAAATGTAATGCTGCTGGAAAACCGGGATTGAGCGGTATGCAGAAATACACTGCTGCAATGCGCCAATTAGCTTACGGAACTGCTTGAGACGCCACTGATGATTATATTCAAATCAGAGAATCGACTGCGAACTAAGCACTTAAAGAATTCTGCCACACAATTATAGAAATACATGGAGAATATTACATGCGATCACCAAACCAGCGTGACAAGCCATTATCTGAAATGAAAAAAACTAAGCTTAAATCTAATCACCTATTCAAGTTACCATTTGTAACTTGCGTTCAGACTTTTTGCTACAAATTGAAATTATTAACGAACAAGTAGAACGGATAGAAGATTCAACCAGAGTAACGACCGGACGTTGATCCAAAGTCTGACGTTTGACTCGATTCCATAGACACTACCACAATGACAAAAAAAAATATAACTTGGATGAAACGCGTTTCAAATTTGAACAAAAATAGAACAACGTAGTATTCCAGTTTTAAATTTTAACAAGAAACTGTTCGAAATTATCCAACTAGAACACCTTGCTGAAGTTGCCTTTGTAATAAATCCAGTTCAATTTTGTAACGACCATACACTCCTGGAGATGCCCTCGTCATTAAACCAAAGATTTATTTCCTGCACTATGAACTTTCACAGTATGTTTGAACTTTCACAGTATGAGATTTTGGCCATGGTTATCTCACCAAGAATAAACTGGTTTTACTCCTGTTACTGCAGTTCAAAATTAACGAAAAAATCCTTCGATGCGAACGGTGTCGGAGCACTTGAAGGCTTTCAGAATCCTCTGAATGTTCCTTGCCGTAACATTTTATGTTTATGGGTTTTTTTTTCATCAGAGGTTGCAGAACACACTCAAAGGAGTTTACCCGAATTTAAGTGTTAATGTTGAAATAAGCACGGTATCGAATTAATTATAAATAAATAACAAAAATATTGATTTTGTTCGAAAAATATTTCAAGTTTAAATTAAATAATTCATTTGTTTGAAAACTGAACAAAATTCGTTTCCACGCTGTTAAGTTATGGAATAACTAGGCAAGTAGCGCAACAGTCATGAACTCAAAAAATGAATTAAAGTTTAAGTGTAAGTTCAGATTTTGTTCATTGATATCTCTCTAAGGAGCTATACGAATTGTAGTAAAAATTATTTAGCACAACTTAATGACCTGTAATCGCTTTGTTTAATTATTTTCAGATTCCCATATTTCCTGGTAAAAAAAAACTAAATGTTAAGTGAAACAATTAATAAATTTACGTACATAACAATAAACACTCCTTTTTTCAAAATCTTATATTTATCAAAAAGTCATTCTGTTGCTTACATTCTAGCATAAATCTATATTTGTACTAAAACTAGTTTTGCACTATAGTCAAAAATATGTCCAATAAAAAATAAGCAATAAACAAGTAGTTTAGATATAATTCTTGATTAATGCTCTAATATAAATGCAATTGCTAGAATTTGAAATAAATTTAACCATAATATATTGAACTATCACATAAAAATCATTTGAATGTCATTACAACAATCATTAGACTGGCAAATAAAAATCAAAACAGCTACTAATAAAATCTATCTTGATTGAATCAACCAGATTTCATATGCGCCGCACATATTTTTTATATGCAAAAGTAACTGGTCATATTTTATGTGTTTTGCACATAAATATAATATGCAGATTTTTATGAGTGTCCTATCCAATATATAATATTGAGCTATATAGACGATTCGTTTATACTTCATTCAATTCTAGAATAGCACAGTTGGTGTGTCACGTAGTGTAGGATACGAAGGTTGATGGTTCAAATCTCGCTATTAAATGTTAATAAATAAATGTAACATAATGTTCCTGGTAATGTACATGTTTAATAATATCAACTTAAATATGCATAGTATAAAATGTCTTTATTGTATGGAAAATCATACAAAAAAACCAAAGAAAATTTTATGAGAATTTAAAAAAGTTGATCAAAACTTCTATATAAGACGCCACAGCTTTTTTAACGTGCTTAAAGATGTTGAAGAAAAATTTCATCGTGACTTTTAATTAACAAGAAGAGAATTTATTATTCTTAAAAAAAATCGCTTGGCTCAACAGAGGTCGCTTTGACTTTCGGAATTACCCTTAAGTTGTGCACAGCGCTTAAACAGCAATTATTCAATTATCAGCTGAACTCCATTGCTGCAAACTTGCTTCTTAAGCATATGTAATTGACAGTGTCCAAAAGCACAAGGCGACAGCTTAATAACTTCTCCAAATTTGTGTGAATAAAGCCTGAACAAAAGCTGTGATTGAAAATAGTTCAGATATTATTCTACACGATGCTGAATTAAACCGCTATAATGATGTTTATTTAATGAGTGATTGTTTGTTGGGATGATGTTTGGCTTGGTTGCGTCCAACGGATTGAAAATGCCACCTGTTTCCATTGATGCTGGAGTTAAAATCAATACCGAAGTGTATATCGGTATTTTAGAGGACCAATTGCTTCCCTGGGTGAAGGTCAACTTCCCCGAGGACCAAAACGTTGTCCTACAGCAGGATGGAGCGCCGTGTCACACGTCCAATCGAACCCAACAATGGTTGCACGATAACATGAAGTTTTGGCCGAAGGATTTGTGGCCCCCTAGCAGTCCAGATCTTAATCCGTTGGATTATTCGATTTGGGCATATGTTGAAGCACGGCCTGCAAAACATCAAACCCTAGTGTGAAAACCCTGAAGTTAACCATAACACGCACATGGCAATCAATGTCGGAGGACTACGTCCGATAGGCATGCTCTGGCTTCCGGCGTCGTCTCGAGGATGTTATTAATAAAAATGGAGGACACATTGAATAAATTTGTTTAAAAGGACTTTATAATGATAACTGCACTCGAAAATGTTGATATTATTGCTTGAATTAGTTGAAAATGGGATTTGAAAGATATAGAACAAATTTTCGCATTATTTTCTGCCGCACCTGGTAACCGCGAGATTCTCGTAGGACCACGTGGGTGTTAGTAATAATGGTATTATTCAAAAAATAATAAATAGCATAACACAAATGGTTGATAATTATTGAACAAGGTAATTTGAGTATTTGGGTACATATGAAATTGAATAATCTATCAACTCTTAAAATCCAACTCTTTGCATTTATTATGTTTTTTTTTTGTTATTTCTCAATAGCCTCGTTCTTCCGCTTGCGAGACTCCGCAACGTATTTCGATTACCTTTGCTGAGACATTTTTTGAGAACGTAGACAATTGGACTGGAACGTCAAACTGGCAACCTATATTTCGGGGGGGGGGGGAGTGCACGTGCTAATGTTTGTAAACAAAACGTTTGGCCCAAACCGTTTACATTCATTTAGAACTCTTCATTTTTTGGCAAAATTGCAATAAACAGCTGTCATTATGTGCGCAATACACTATTGAGTGTTCCTTACTCTTTCGCTCCACTCCCGTCTTCCCCTCCAACTGAAGAAAATAGACCACCTGAGGTAATTCACCTTGGTTTAAACCCTTTGTGAGCGACAGCCCCAGGCATACCAAATGTACCGCCTCACGACAGTATTACGATGACTGTCGCCTCCTTAACCCTATGACAGCCTCACAATTGTGCTATCCACGACAGCCCACAGTGAACCAGTCATGCGACATTCAAAGTTGCCGTCTTTTACTGTACACAATACGCATGTTCGTGTGGATGTATTTTGTATTATGGTCTAAGACAGCCTCGGTTGTTGATTCGTTACATTTCGCAAAGATACGATACGTACTTCGCCACTGATATTTTACTCTGTTTCCTCATGTCGTGTCTTCGTGCTGTATGTCTACCACCAGTGCCAGTACAATGCCGAAGCGGATTCGGTTAGTGCCAATGTTTCATTGATTCGCTTTCTGCAGTCGTCAACTGACCGCTGCTGAGTTAGGTAGTTTTTATTCAACTTCCAACGATTTTTTTAAATCATGCATTTATTTGGGAGGCTCAATTGCGTTAGATGTACGGAGCCGATAATTCATTGTTTTTTTTTATAATGTAAAATGAGTAGGAGCTGGGCTAAATACTCGCGGTTAACCCGAGGTTATAATAGGTGATATTTTTTGGGGATGGGTTATACAGAGGAACATGGAAATAGGATTCGGTAGTCTCAACAGATAGCTGTCGCCAGCACTATAACTTGGTGTGATATGATTAAGGCTCCCTTATTGTGTCCAGCCGGTTATTATCGTCCGACGATTTTTACAACAATTCCGAAATGGAAATTTATGTGAAACCAATCTGGATGACGTGATGAAGATTGAAAGTGGTGCTTATAGAAATGCGACGAATGAAATTTGTGCTGCTGAAAGTCATGGCACGGGCAAAATTCTCGGCCCAGATGAAAATTGAGCAAATGGAAGTGGTGCGAGTAAAAGTCGCACAGGTGAAAGTCGTGCGAGCGTGAGGATGTAGTCCGTGCGGATAAAATTGTTACGGGTGGAAGTTTACAGGTAGAGGATGACCCAAGTAATAATTTTAGTTTGTAAAAACATTTCTTCATATTCACTGTTGAGCTTATCAACCGTCCTCTTATTTTGAATCAAAGTGCTTTTCAACCTTTGTTTACTCAAAATTGGAGAATCTATTCAATATCCCCTGCTTAACAACATTTAAAATATGTTTATTCAACAATTCTCATTTGTATTTATTGCACATTAACATTGTATAGCAATTTGTAAATTCATTAGAAAGTAAACAATGAATGATTCCGATACTAACCATGCATCAGAACCCTACACACTCAGATTATTTTACAGAAATCTGCAAAGTTTTACCGAATTCTCAACAGCTGAACGTTCGGTAATCCAATTTTACGGATTTCGGTCAAATTTTACCGAAATCCGGTAAATTTTCTACAGATATCTGTAAAATTTCACCGAAATCCGTAAAATCGGATTACCGAACGTTCAGCTGTTGAGAATTCGGTAAAACTTTACAGATTTCTGTAAAAAAAATCTAAGTGTGTAGTCATAACCAATTCAAACTATAGAAAATGTATTCCTTATTCAACGCTGATCCTCAGGGGATCAATCCGAGTATTGTCACTTTTCACAAGACATAAAATGTTATAAAGACTATGATATGAAAATGTGATCTACCAGCGTAACGGGTCTAACAATGGTTTACAGAAGAGTTTATTCAAGAACTTTATCTAACGTTCACCAAAATGTGTTGAGTTACCTTTGATAGGATGTTGGTTTGGAAAGGATGCTTTTATTGTTTATTCTTTGCAGTCATTAGTAAAGGTAATTCATAACTTGTGGTATTTATATTTCTCCTTAAGTTTGAAAGAACTTTTTATCAACTATACAGTACCAAAATTTGACTTTGCTCAATCCCAGACTTGAACTCGTGATACTGAATTATTTTTTCTAGTTTTGAGGACTATTTAAAAAAAATAGTCCATAAAGATTGGGAAATTGAACCCTAGATGCGCCACTATTCAGATTCAGTAACATGCCAGTGAGACTGATGCAAATTTCGTTATTTTTGCTCTCCTATTGTTAAAAAAATTCCTGAACAGCACATTTGATAAGAAATTATTGGAAACATATTTGAAATTATTATTACGAATTATAAGTACTATGGAGAAAGGAAACTTTCCGTTGAATGTCGTTGAATACTAATTCCTAAATAAAATTCAGCTGATCGTGCCCAGTCAGTTGCATTTGTAACGTAACGTACAATTTGTTTCGATAATTGCCTATATAACGGTACATTTTTGAAATTTAATTGCTAAATTGCTAATACATTATGAATCACATTGATACATTTCTTGGATCATTTTCTATTTTTATGGGTTTTAACAGAATCTTATGGATCATAACTACGTATTTTATGGAACGACTTTCAATTTTTTATGGATGATTTCTTTAGTTTTGAAGGCGCAAACTTAGGGCTGCCAATGTAGGTATAGTGAATAATAATAACTTTCATTCTTGTTTCGTCAACTAGCAACCGATTCTCAATTTTATATTGAGGCGAACAAACGAAATACCGATAAATCGCACATAGTACCAAAATAAAATATTTCATAAAATCAACTTCATTCGTTCATAGTTCATATATTCCCAGTTATTCCTCAGTGGCAGAATTCTAAAAACTAAAGTGGGGTTTCATAAAATAAACAAGGAAATAATTCTTGCTTGCCAAAACTGTGTGTACTGATTACGGTGTCTTCATAAACTGTTTTCACATGTTTCAACTATTTATGGTTTTTCACATTGATGTCGCTTATGCCAATCATGAGTTGATGCTATGAATATCATTGCGTACGACATGGTAATAGTGAGCAAGTAATTAAATCGGCAAAATTGTGTAGTAGTGTATGTGTCCTTTGGCTCAGCCTAATATGCAACGATAGATTAATTTTTTTAGTATAACTCATTAAGTATTTCATCTTAAAGCTATATTTTGCTAGTTATACACTTGCTTAGACGTTTGGTATGTATCACGAAAAGCTATACAACTCATTTTATAAAGTCAGAAACTTTCAAGGGATATGGATGTAATGTTGGTCTGAAAGCAACAAATTGGGTCGATTCAAGGATACAACTTCGTCCAATTCGATTGATTTTTTATTAAATGCAGTCTAAGTACGGTTTTTTTCCTGATTTGACGACTTAAGGCACTGTCAACTGTATTTGCTTTTCCCATCAGAAAATTTCACAACATAAATTAAGCTAAAACTGTTTTGAAACACTTAAGATTGTCATACATGATTTACTGGCCGTAAGATAATGAAAACGTAAAAATTCACGCTGCACAGGGTTTGTTCCTTTGGTTTGTGTTTAGATGAATTATTTGGAAAATATACAATCGAAACGCATACATTTCCATTGAAAATTTTACCAAAATGTAGCCAACAGGCCATAATTGGATACAAATAAAATAATATGTCCCTAACATAGGGTCAACGGTTTTCTCGTTAAAAGATTGTTAGTTAATCTATGTGAAAAATTAGTTTGAACGTGTTACTATTTTCTGTACATCTAGGCTGAATTATTTGGTTTATCGGTTCAATTTTATCCAAACTTTGATCATTGGAAGATCATAGAAATAATCTGTTCAGCCTAACCAGTAAAATCAAGTTGTCTTAAAAGTTAAGAAAATCGGAAATAACATGGAAGTGAGCATTAGTAAATTGATTCATAATGTCTAAATTGCTTTGAATATAATCGGTCATCTTGATAACAACATAATTTTGTTGATTTTCGCTGAATAAATGACATATTTGGTAAATAGGCTGAATGAATGAGCTAGGTTAACAATACATTCCCTTACCCTAGTTTATGAGATTCCTAAATAAATTTTTCCCACTATATAACACAATATGTTAAACGTACAAAACGGAATAAACCTGATCATCACCAACTCCATCTACCACGGCCAGTTATATAGTTTTCCAACAGAGAGTTCTACAACTTCTTTAAGCGTTTTTACAAAACCGGCGCAAGAAATTTTCGCAAAAACGGCGCGAGAAATTTTCGCAAACTGGCACGTGAAATTTTTGACCAACGAAACATAAGCCTGATAATACGCATGTAACATTCTATTTTCCTACTAATGATAAGGAGATACAGATAGATACCGTTGTTTGCGGGTGAAAACGTGGCCGGAATCTTTTCTCCCTAACTCCTATTTATGTAGCTCATTTTGTGCAAAAAGAATGGTGACCACAAATGCCATCTACTTACATAAAAACAGTCTTATAGAAACAACGATAAGGAATTACTGGCTGAATTTGTAACCGCAAGCAACGGTAACTCTCTGTAATGGAAAATTATCAAAACGACGGGGGAACCCGACATCCTCACGAGATCCTTCTCGTGACAGCCTACTCGGGTAAGCCAAAAACTGTCGTCGCTTATGGAAGGCTGTCCTACCCAACAAACAAACGAAAGCCGTAAATAAGCATACATGCTTTATTAAAGCTGTATTACGACTTTCGTAGCTGAATAAAAAATCTGGCTGAACTATAAGCTGAATAACCATGTTCTCAATCGAAATATGAACTTTAATTCATGTGTTTCATTTTGTTTGAATAACATGCTTAGTAAAAGCTTTTACAATATTTATATGTAACTTAATTTAAACAGTTCAACAAAGAGATGAATAACAGTTTATAAACCCGTTTAAATATCGTTTATATAGCCTAGCTAATAAAACCTTATATTGGATTGAATAATAGCTGTAATGTACATCACTATTCAACTGATCCAATTATAGGCTGAAGAAAAATAGTACAAAAGCTTTACACAGTTTTCTTATTTGACTTTTATTCAACCACTGAACAATTAGTTGAAATACAGTTTATGCCTCTTATGCAACGGCTTTTAACCAGCTTTGCCAATTAAACCTTATAATTAGTTGAATAATAGCAGTGGTGTAAATCAATAGTCAGCTAAATAAACTACAATTAAAATAAAAGTCGTTTAAATTCCGTGGTAAAGCATCCGAAGTGTTCGTAATTTTGGTTGATCAATATTACTTCTTCAACTTCAAGTTATGCTGGATAAATAAAATAATAATATAAATGATATATTCCTCTATTTTCGTTTATGAGTTATTCAAATTTGGTTGGTGCCGGTGAACAAGTATTGACCTGTTTATAAGACCTGAATTATGGTCAACTGCTTGGAGCAAATAGCTCACAGGCTACTCTATACATTGCCCACCCCAAAAGAAAACAGCGCAGTGTTAACAAATAACATCAGAAAACATTGTCATATCTTTTAATCGTCTCTTGTTCAACATGCCCTTGTCAGTAATGCACGTAGTAAAACCGAACATCCAATATCAAAGCTTGTGTACAGCTGGCTAATTCAGACGTTTAATAACAACATTTACAATGTTTGATTGACCACTGATGTTGCTTATTTACAGACAACGCTATAAATAGAATATCAATGTAGCTCAATTAAAGCATCACTTATGCTACTATTCAATATATAACATTGACCTTATATAGACAATTCGTTTATACTTCATTCAATTCCAGGATAGCGCAGTTGGTATGTCACGTAGTTTAGGATACGAAGGTTGATGGTTCAAATCTCGCTATTAAATGTTAATAAATAAATGTTACATAATGTTTCTGTTAATGTACATGTATAATCATATCAAATTAAATATGCAATAGTATAAAATCTCTCAATCGTATGGAAAATCATACAAAAAATAAAGAAATTTTTATAAGAATTTCAAAAAGTTGAACAAAAGTTCTATTAAAGTCACCACAGCTTTTTGTAATATGCTTAATGATGTTGAATTCATGCATTTTAATAAGCAAGGAGAGAAAAAAAAATCCCTTAGCTCAACAAAGGTCACTTTGACTCTCGGAATCAGCCTCAAGTTGTGTGCAGCACTTAAACAGCAGTTATTCAATTATCAGCTGAACTCCATTGCTGAAAACTCACATCTTAAGCATATGCAGTTGCCTGTGTTCAAAATCGCTTGGCGACAGCTTAATAACTTCTCCAAATTTGTGTGAATAATGCCTGAGCAAAAGCTGTGTTTGAAAATAGTTCAGAGATTATTCAACACGCTGCTGAATTAAATTGCCACAATGATGTTTATTTAATGAGTGATTGTTTGTTGGGTAGCGAAAGAATTTACGAAGCAGAAGACATGATAAAATGGAAAGCTAACATCCCATTCGGCTTACTACGTTTCGAGCGTGATGGTTTCAGGAAAGCCGGCGTAGCACCGACTGCTCAAATACAGTTGCCACTGTTGCCGATACATCTCTGGTCGGGTACCGAACGTACGGTAGCAAGCGATAGTTCGGTTCACACAGAGACAGTCCATGCAGTTCAAACTGGCTGTAGCAAGAAGGCTGTACTTTTGGGAAGCCTGGACAGCACTCTTCAAAGGCGCGCCCCTTTATCAGTCAAAACCGGATTCATTGCAAACAAAACAAACAATGACTCCGATACTGACCATGCATCAGAACCCTAGTCCAAACCAATTCAAACTATAGAACATCAAATAGAAAATGAGAATTCACATAAATGAAGACCAACCATGTTTTCTTTATTCCAAGCTCATCCTCGGTGGCGCAACCCGAGTATTGTCACTTTTCACAAGACATAAAATGTAATAAGAACTATTATACGTTCCTTTGACTACAAAAACAAGTATGTTCCCTAGTATGAATTAATTCGGATTAGGGTTCGGTGGTAGATCTGATACCCCGTAACGCACCACGAAAAGGTGATCTACCAGCGTTACGGGTTATCGAAAGTAGTATACAATTCCTTAAAATTGAATATGTCAGCGGATAGAGATAAAGCTATCCGCAAGAAATACAAATGATTTGCATACTTAAGATTGTTTAAAGATCTTGTGCCAATATCTTGGCAACTGTGTTGTAATCCACACTGTAGGTACGGTAGAAACCTTAAAACAGATCCTTTGTCGACGATACTGCCACTTACTCCCTGGGCTACGCGCAGTTTGTCAATATCGGTATGGAAATAACGTGCACCAGCAGCTCCCTTCGCATCGGTACGCTCCATCGCTTCAAGGCTACCCATTCCCCGATACTTCTTTAACCGAACACCATCACTAAAAAAATATTCACCAGGAGCTTCTGAAGTGCCAGCGAGCAGCGATCCCATCATCACCGAAGATGCTCCTAACGAGATAGCCTTCATGATGTGTCCGATGGATTGTATGCCTCCGTCTGCAATAACCGGAACGCCGAATTCTCGAGCAATTCTACTGACTTGGTAAACGGCTGTTGCCTGAGGGCAACCACATGCCATAACCTCTTGTGTAATGCATATGGACCCGGAACCCATGCCAACGCGAAGCGCGTCGCATCCAGCATCAATCAGAGTTTTCGCCTGTTGGCGAGTTACCACGTTTCCAGCGATAACCTAAAATAATTCACGAATAATGTATTATTTGCAAAACATCAAAATTACACAAAAAAAATAAACCATACCTGCAAATCTGGGTATTTTTGTTTGATATACTTTATCATATTGATCTGGAAAGATGAATTTCCCTGGGATGAATCTAATACTACTACGTCAACTCCGTTTTGTACCAAGAGTTCAAGTCGCTCCTTATCCTCTTCCCGTGTTGAAATTGCAGCGCCTATAAGCAGTTGTTTGTTGCTATCTTTAGATGCATTTGGATAGCTTCTTGCTTTTTTCAAATCGGTTCTAGCGATAAGGGCAACCAGTTCACCATTTCTATTCACTATCGGCAGTTTTCCTTTCTTGCTTTTCTCTAAAATATGATTGGCTTCCTGCAGTGTCACGCCACTCGGTGCGGTAACCATATCCTCAACTTTTGTCATACACTCAGTAGCAAAAAAAAAGCCGAGCAAAATTTTGCTTCCAAAAAGCGCCATGTTCAAGTTACTGTAACTTTGTCAATAATCAATATTTTGTGCTGAAACTTTCACAACACTATGAACAATGTATAGACTCTATGTGGTCAAAACTTTATGTTGATCAAGTTTATAAATTTTATGTTTTCATAACATATGTGAAAAAAGTCATTTTTGGACATATCAATTTAAAAAATCCGTATTTCTGTGAAAAATTTAGATAACATATTTTAAATTTCTCAATAGCCTAAATATACATAGAAAATAATGTGGACGAAATTTGAATTGTTTCCATTAAGTGGTTTGGACTACAGCTGGCGTCAAAGTTGAGGCACCAACATGAGTATTTCCCTTTTTCACCCGATATTGACCGTGCTGAAATATCGGTGCAAAAAAAAAGCCGAGGTGAATTCTTCTTATTAATATACATGCTTTGGTACGCCTGCAATATCCCAAATAACTAGTGTAGCCCACGAAGAACTTTGAAAATATGGCATTCAGTATAAATTGGTTTGTGAAAACTAAGTATACAGAGCTATACAGTATTATTAATAAAATTCACCTCGGCTTTTTTTTTGCACCGATATTTCAGCAAGGTCAGCATCGGGTGAAAAACGGAAATGCTCATGTTGGTACGTCAACTTTGACGCCAGCTGTAGTCCAAACCACTTGATGGAAACAGTTAAAATATTGTCCACATCATTTTCTGTATTTTTTTAAGCTATTGAGAAATTTTTAATATGCTACCTAAATTTTTCACAGAAATACGGATATTTGAAATGGCTATGTCCAAAAATGACTTTTTTCACATATTTTATGATAACTCCAAATTCATAGATTTTACCAACATTTTGGTCACATAAGGTATATACATTCGTTATGATGTTGTGAAATTTTCAGCTAAAAATATTATTAATTGACAAAGTTACAGGAGGTTGAACATGGAGTTTTTTGGAAGCAAAATTTTGCTCGGCTTTTTTTTTGCTACTGAGTGTAATATCTTTCAACTTAAGTTCAACGTCTTCTTCGCGGAAATCAATGTCCCTGGATGTAACAATGCCTAACAACCTTTCTCCAAGTCGGCCGTGGTCCGTAATAGGATAACCAGTAAACCCATTCTTCTTCTTGGCCTCTAAAACGTCAGCTACTGTGTTATCTGGGCTCATGACCACCGGGTCACGAATGAATCCATGTTTATATTTTTTAACTTTATGAACCTCGTTGGCTTGAAACTCTGGAGTGCAATTGTGATGAATAATTCCTATACCACCACATAGCTGCAAATTAAATGTAGAAAACACAAATTTATAAGGTTGATTAGCTGTTTAAGTAGCTTGAGCCTATAATATAATAGTGTATGTATAATAATGTAATTGAATTTTGATACAAAGAATAAACCATTTAATTTTTCTAATTTTTTATGTTCTCGTTTCTCAAAGTTCATTATATTGATTTATTTATTTTTACTAGCTGACTTGGTAAGTGAAAAGGATCGATGAAGGCTCTGGCTACACTCAGGGAAATAAACCTAAAAATTTCGTAGCGCACAACTTATGAACGACATTTGAGTTTCATAAGCGTGATTTATGAATTATGAATGATTTGTTGTTTTGCCCGGGGTTGTCCATGTACGTGTTTATTAATTCAAAATTGCATGCGATGGTAGACTAGTGGTTAGACAATGGATCCGTTGCCTAAGATTTTTTTATTATTTCGTCAAACAATCAATCTTTGGCTATATTCAATGCATTGAGTAATTATAGGATATAAGAACATTAATGTAAACTACGATTGATTGTTAGACGAAATAAATAAATATATAAGTTCTAGGTTCTATTCCAGATAGCTCCACTGTTTTATTTTTTGGCATAATTATAATACAAAAAATGACATTCTTACTGTTTTGTGGCAAAAAAAATGCGAAACGCAAACTTATAAACAGGAATTTTATTTCTCTGCGTGATAGTATACAGTAAATTACTGGCTGAAGCCTAGTATGCAGCTGACAAGCAACGACCTGAAGTAATTTTTGCCATTTCTACTGAAGTAATTTTGACAACTGCTTAAGTATGGGTGGAATGTCAGTTTTTCTGGCGAAATAATCGAACGGAATATTATTCCGCAAGGAAACTTGACAGCCCCATTTAGATTACATGGCCAGGCGTTACTAACGTTACGAAGTTTTACTTACTTTTCAGCTGTATACAAGGTAAGTAATTCCGACAGTAAAAGCATTTCTTGAGCATTACTTGTCCTATCCTAATGCACATTACTTGAGAGCTGCATACTAGCCTTGAATTTGTAACCGCAAGCAACGGTAACTCTCTGTAATGGAAAATTATCAAAACGACGGGGGAACCCGACATCCTCACGAGATCCTTCTCGTGACAGCCTACTCGGGTAAGCCAAAAACTGTCGTCGCTTATGGAAGGCTGTCCTAGCGAAAGAATTTACGAAGCAGAAGACATGATAAAATGGAAAGCTAACATCCCATTCGGCTTACTACGTTTCGAGCGTGATGGTTTCAGGAAAGCCGGCGTAGCACCGACTGCTCAAATACAGCATTTTTTTCATGTTGCGTGCACTGTTGCCGATACATCTCTGGTCGGGTACCGAACGTACGGTAGCAAGCGATAGTTCGGTTCACACAGAGACAGTCCATGCAGTTCAAACTGGCTGTAGCAAGAAGGCTGTACTTTTGGGAAGCCTGGACAGCACTCTTCAAAGGCGCGCCCCTTTATCAGTCAAAACCGGATTCATTGCAAACAAAACAAACAATGACTCCGATACTGACCATGCATCAGAACCCTAGTCCAAACCAATTCAAACTATAGAACATCAAATAGAAAATGAGAATTCACATAAATGAAGACCAACCATGTTTTCTTTATTCCAAGCTCATCCTCGGTGGCGCAACCCGAGTATTGTCACTTTTCACAAGACATAAAATGTAATAAGAACTATTATACGTTCCTTTGACTACAAAAACAAGTATGTTCCCTAGTATGAATTAATTCGGATTAGGGTTCGGTGGTAGATCTGATACCCCGTAACGCACCACGAAAAGGTGATCTACCAGCGTTACGGGTTATCGAAAGTAGTATACAATTCCTTAAAATTGAATATGTCAGCGGATAGAGATAAAGCTCCTCTTCCTTAAGGAGTGCTTAATTTGTATTTGTGACCTTTTGTTCAAGAGAAAATAATTAAGAAAGCCATTGTTTACAAAAGTATATTCGGCCTAGTCTAATGTTGGCGCTGAATTATTATTTCACTTTAACTTGTCCCCTCTTATATATTTTGCTTCATATTTTATTTTCTTGATGCCTTTCTTTCTGGGTTTTGCTATTCAATGGTTTTAAATAGGCATAGGTTAAATTATGAAAATTTTACTCAAACAAATACTCTTGCTGTTAAATTCAATTGATATTTGATATTATAACGCCTGATATTATAACGCGTTAGAAAATAATTCTAGGGTTTTTTTTTTCTTCATAAGGGCGCGTCTAACATTGAGAGAATCTCTTTGATTACTTTCTCTTTCATTCGTATTTCAATCACCTTTACGTTTTTCATTCTACTATTCGTAGTGTATGCAAGCCAGTACTGTTGTTTCGATCTGTACTAAAGGATCCCTTGAAAATTTTATAACGGCGCTGTAATAAATGAAAGAGAGCGAGACCGGAGAGGATCTCACAATGCTAGATTCGCCCTTATGAAAAAACCCCGAGAATGCTTCCGTTAAATATCCGGCATTGCTTTGTCTCCCATACCACAACCAGACGGACTATGGCGGGAAAGCAAAAACTGCTTGGGAACACTGAACCAATTTCGTTCGCCCGCGGCTGCATACTAGCGTTGATAGCATTGCCAAGAAAGACGGGAGTCACGAAAATGCAGAACGAAGCTAATTCAATATTAGGGGACAGGCCACAATTGAAATATCAGACACCGGCAACAAAGCAAAGTTATGTTGAAGAAAAAGAAGACATTTGCTACCCGATTCCTACGCCCATGTTAGGGAAAACAATTTTTTCGCCCTGTTGACGATATACAAATTTGTATGGCAGCAAAAGTAGGTCATTTTGAATTGAAAAATTGAACTACTTATACTGATGGAACTTCTTCCATATTTCAATGCAAAAAATTGGTGAGTTTATCTGATCAAATGGCGTATGAATGAAGTCATTCTGTTTAGTCGGACGAGAGGTATAAAGGCCGAGCTACAATGGGGAGCGCAACGGCGGCAGTTTTTGACATAAAATATATGGATTAACTGTCAAAAGCCGTCTTAAGCGTTCAAAAACCTTTCACTTTTGCGTAACACTCTCATTTTGAATTTTTTTTTAAATGGCACCCGGTATGGAAAAAAGAAACGCAGTCCTATGTTAAAATGATGAACAGTGTAAACAAGAAAATATTTTTTTTATTCTTTTACTTGTTTGGTTTGCTCTGCGGTATCACTCAAAAAAATCGTCACGTTGTTTCCACGTGAAACGCACGTAATTTTCGTCCACTGCCAAAACCAGTAATAAACACGTGGAATTCACGTAAGAGCTACGTGATTTCCACATAACTCCAGATTCTACGTGAAAATCACATAAATGTTACGTGATTTTTCACTTACAATTCACTGACACGTAATGTTCACCTGATTTTACCGAAGAAGTTTAGGTTACGTGTTCAGGTGAAAGTTACGTGAAAATAACGTGTCTATAGACAGGTGCAAAGGAAAATGGATGCCAAATCATCGTAGAAGCAGAAGGACAAGAGTAGACAATAGCATCAAAACATAATTGCAAAATAGTCAGCCGACGATGCTGAGTATGTAGTGATTGCAGACGAAATTCTCAAAATGCAACCAATTCACTCTGGTCCAAGGCTGTTGAAAAAATTGGGGAAATGAAAACCATTCGTAAAGGGTTAGGGTCAATATCAAGCTAACAGTTGCCAGCAACTAGTTAGAAGGAATTTGTTGCATCAAACTTACTATACCAGCAGCTGATGTGATAGACAAACTTCGACCAAAAACAGATCGTTTATAACAAGAATAACTGGCACGTTTTGTAACATACATAATATGCCGATAGTGAAAATGTTTCTCAAAGTTCAAATGAACAAAGTAAAAAATCTACTTACATACATCTTTTTATTGTATATAAAGAGGAGCACCTGACACAATTTTCAATAATAATCTATAAACATACTATAAATATAATGCCTCAATTCATATGCCAATAGCTATAATTTTTAGAAAAAAAAATTTCAATACTTGAATTTAGCAGACCTAATTCAGGCGCCTTGTATGATTCAAATGAACAAGGAAAAAATCTACATACATACAGCCTTTTATTTTATATAAAAACAAACGCCTGATAATATTTCCAATAATAATCTATAAAACATGTACTGCCTTAATCTATACGCTAATAGCTATAATTTTTAGAAAAAAAAAATTCCAATACTAAGAATTAAGCAACGCTAATTCATGCGCCTTGTATGATTTGACCAAACTATATGAGTAAATCCCTCACTACTACAGATATTTGACACATTAAACTTAGTATAAGCAGATTAAGTAGAAAATGTAATCAAAAAGTAAACTATTCAGTTGATGTGATGCTCTCAAAACAGTCTCTTCTCATAAGAAAACAGGCTATGTACATTGCCTTCAGCTTGTGCTGAGTGGGTACGTCTCATAAAGCGCAGCTCTCCGTTATAAATCATTTCTCTGTAATCATAAAAAGAATATTAATCGATACTGCTGCAAGAAATACAAATGATTTGCATACTTAAGATTGTTTAAAGATCTTGTGCCAATATCTTGGCAACTGTGTTGTAATCCACACTGTAGGTACGGTAGAAACCTTAAAACAGATCCTTTGTCGACGATACTGCCACTTACTCCCTGGGCTACGCGCAGTTTGTCAATATCGGTATGGAAATAACGTGCACCAGCAGCTCCCTTCGCATCGGTACGCTCCATCGCTTCAAGGCTACCCATTCCCCGATACTTCTTTAACCGAACACCATCACTAAAAAAATATTCACCAGGAGCTTCTGAAGTGCCAGCGAGCAGCGATCCCATCATCACCGAAGATGCTCCTAACGAGATAGCCTTCATGATGTGTCCGATGGATTGTATGCCTCCGTCTGCAATAACCGGAACGCCGAATTCTCGAGCAATTCTACTGACTTGGTAAACGGCTGTTGCCTGAGGGCAACCACATGCCATAACCTCTTGTGTAATGCATATGGACCCGGAACCCATGCCAACGCGAAGCGCGTCGCATCCAGCATCAATCAGAGTTTTCGCCTGTTGGCGAGTTACCACGTTTCCAGCGATAACCTAAAATAATTCACGAATAATTTATTATTTGCAAAACATCAAAATTACACAAAAAAAATAAACCATACCTGCAAATCTGGGTATTTTTGTTTGATATACTTTATCATATTGATCTGGAAAGATGAATTTCCCTGGGATGAATCTAATACTACTACGTCAACTCCGTTTTGTACCAAGAGTTCAAGTCGCTCCTTATCCTCTTCCCGTGTTGAAATTGCAGCGCCTATAAGCAGTTGTTTGTTGCTATCTTTAGATGCATTTGGATAGCTTCTTGCTTTTTTCAAATCGGTTCTAGCGATAAGGGCAACCAGTTCACCATTTCTATTCACTATCGGCAGTTTTCCTTTCTTGCTTTTCTCTAAAATATGATTGGCTTCCTGCAGTGTCACGCCACTCGGTGCGGTAACCATATCCTCAACTTTTGTCATAATATCTTTCAACTTAAGTTCAACGTCTTCTTCGCGGAAATCAATGTCCCTGGATGTAACAATGCCTAACAACCTTTCTCCAAGTCGGCCGTGGTCCGTAATAGGATAACCAGTAAACCCATTCTTCTTCTTGGCCTCTAAAACGTCAGCTACTGTGTTATCTGGGCTCATGACCACCGGGTCACGAATGAATCCATGTTTATATTTTTTAACTTTATGAACCTCGTTGGCTTGAAACTCTGGAGTGCAATTGTGATGAATAATTCCTATACCACCACATAGCTGCAAATTAAATGTAGAAAACACAAATTTATAAGGTTGATTAGCTGTTTAAGTAGCTTGAGCCTATAATATAATAGTGTATGTATAATAATGTAATTGAATTTTGATACAAAGAATAAACCATTTAATTTTTCTAATTTTTTATGTTCTCGTTTCTCAAAGTTCATTATATTGATTTATTTATTTTTACTAGCTGACTTGGTAAGTGAAAAGGATCGATGAAGGCTCTGGCTACACTCAGGGAAATAAACCTAAAAATTTCGTAGCGCACAACTTATGAACGACATTTGAGTTTCATAAGCGTGATTTATGAATTATGAATGATTTGTTGTTTTGCCCGGGGTTGTCCATGTACGTGTTTATTAATTCAAAATTTCATGCGATGGTAGACTAGTGGTTAGACAATGGATCCGTTGCCTAAGATTTTTTTTATTATTTCGTCAAACAATCAATCTTTGGCTATATTCAATGCATTGAGTAATTATAGGATATAAGAACATTAATGTAAACTACGATTGATTGTTAGACGAAATAAATAAATATATAAGTTCTAGGTTCTATTCCAGATAGCTCCACTGTTTTATTTTTTGGCATAATTATAATACAAAAAATGACATTCTTACTGTTTTGTGGCAAAAAAAAATGCGAAACGCAAACTTATAAACAGGAATTTTATTTCTCTGCGTGATAGTATACAGTAAACAGAAAATGTGTCATTTTTATAAGCGTACGGACTGCAGCTAGTTGAAGGCTCAGTTGTCTCGGCTTATATCAGAACCAATAATCCACTACTCACACGCCAGAAGAGTCTTACTTCTGTCTAATCTTACTTGTAATTGTGTCATCTTATGATTGAGATCGCTGAGTCTCCCGGCGACAGCAGCAACGATTGTTTAATGTTGGAAGTTTGTTCGATAGCTGGGACTGCTTTGTATGTTGCGGCTACTGTTGCGTTGGTGTGAATCCTCATTCATGCTTTCCCAGTCTTAATCACTACTTGTTTCGAATTCAGACTCAACCATGCTGCTGCTCCGATTTTTAGTCATTTTTTGTTTGATTTGTTTGTATGTTAATATATATCTTATTTTTTTAATCTTTCTGCTTCTTGTGTTGCCTTATAAATCGACGCATTTTCTTCGTAGTACACTTCTATTTTCATTTTGAAGATCTTGGCTAAAATCTTTCCAAAAATTGGGCTAATCTAGTTTCCAGTATACCGTCCAAGTATGTCATGTATCTTGTGGTTTGTTTTAATGACACCGTGTATCCCGCTATGTTGCCTCTGATGTGTTCCATGACATTTCTGCGCAAGTCCAGTACCCTCGTAAGATGATCTGGGGCTCCTAGTTGCGTCTGATCAAATTGTAGCACCAACGCAGAGTACAGGCAATGTCCATCTCCGGGTACTGTCATGACTACAATCACTCCATTATAATTACGCATGTGTTCAACATTACTGTGCTTGAAGATTTTTCTTGTTGACTCCAGGATACCGAAAAGAAATAGATATTTATTCATTAGTAAGTGATATTATCAAAACAAAATGGCCATTCAATATGGTTCAACGGATGTGAAATGAGGAAAAATTGGAATTAAGCATTACGTCATTTTCAAATGTATTTGTTGACCATGCGTTATTATAATTTTTAATATAGCAACTTAATCAACCTTTGCAACATCGACTCATGTTCTATACTAATGGTAAAAATGAGCTGTCATGTCACATCTTCGTGAACTGCGAAAGCCCCTCATTTTATTCAGCCCTTTTGAAGTAGATAAGGTGAAATAAGGAGACCATACGTATGGCGAAAAATGCTGTAAGCAACTTAGATAACTATATTTGGTTAACTTATACAGTTAAATTCCTAGACAACAATTAAAGTAAAAACACATTTCTGATCATCGTACACTGAGAAAATTTATCGTATGACCGCCATAAGATACACTTATAAAATTTCGACATAAGGAAAAACTTTGAAAATCATATGGTGTGCTTATGAATTGACGTCAGAGGCGTTGTTGATTTTCTCATAATATGGTCTTTGATTTTTCATAAGATAATCTTATGAAGGAGCCTCTGTTCTATTTTAGGAATTTCATAAGCCGTTCTAATGAAATTCTATTTCTGTTATGGCCCATGTTTAAGGTTCATATTACCGACCTTCAAAAAACGCATGCTGAACCCCATTTTTCCAAAGTGCTAGTTTGTTTACAGCATCAACACGCATTTTGCAGCATCGGTATTATGCATGTTAGACATTTTACTACTACCGTGCAATTAAAAGAGATTAGAATATTCTATTAATCGAAAATAAATTTATTCCATATTAAAACTTATTGCCTTTTTCTTATACTCTGAACGGAAATCCATATATTTTATCAATATGTATAAAAGTTAGTACATTTACAGCTCCTGTGGTAAGATAATGTTCATTTTTGAACAATATTTTACCTCTAAACGTGCTTAAAACGGAAACAGAAATCGGTAGATCTGACAGCAATTTGCTTTCGGTAGCCATTTTTCTTTTTCACTGCACTTGAGTTTTTTTCACATTGATGTGACACACGATTTTCATAAGAGCGCTTATGAAATGGAATATAAGGTCGTGTGAAGTTCGTTCAAATCGTGGGAAATTCATAATAATCATTATGAAAACATGTAAAAATAATTAAAAATCGCTTCATAAGTTAGATCTTATGAAAATCATAAGCATTTTTTGCCTGAGTGTAGACAAACTATTAAAGAGGCAGGATTAAACTTCCGAAATTTACAGGTTGGCAGTTTGGATTTTGGCACAAAAATCAGCATGAAATTTCATTATTTGCTTTATAATTCCCTGAACAATATAAAAAAGAGAATGATTGTGTCCAGCGAACAAGCGAACGGTGCAGTCTCCGTTGCTTTAGAAGTTTTTCACGCGGTGTTTCAAAATTTAGTTTTGTATTCTCGATATTGTCTTCATCGCAGTTGAAATCGAGTTTTGGTTTTCTGAAGAAGAAAACGTTGTGTGTTAAGCAGTTCAACAACGTTATTAATTGCAATTAGCAATCAAAAATCCATGTTCCTCCGCATCTATTCGTGACTCGCACACCAGCAGTCCATCGCGTGTGTAGTTTGCATTCGTTCATTTGCCAACCACCAACCACCACCGAGCAGCATCATCATCATCGTCATCGTCATCAATTTTATCATCGTTCAGCTCCACGTCAGCGTTTCCAGGCGAAATGACCTACCCAGACAACCAAAATAAACGTATATTGAAAGGTGTTTTTATGATATACAAACCTATCACGGATTTCATCCAAATTCCGAGGAATGATTGATTTTGCGATTATATGTAAAACTACAAATTTTTGTGTCGATCGGAACACCCCTCGGTTATCGGGGCCTCCCCTTTTTTTTAAGTTTTTGTAAAAATGCTCATTTTGTTTTATTTATATCTCCGTAACTATTATGCCAAAACACAATTTAATAACTGTTATTCAAAGGAAATTGTTCAATAAACTCATTTAAAATATTATTTTTTGGCGACAGTGTTGCCAAACATGCTAATTTTTCTTTTTAAAATTAGTATTGCAATTTTCGCTCAATGCAGACATTTTGATTTTAAAAATGACCAAGTCATCGTGTTCCTCACGTTATTTTACATAAAAAACACTAAAAATCTCAAGGTATTTTGAGCCGTTCGTGAGATACAGCGTTTTGAAACAAAGAACTTCTTTTTTTCTAGTTTTTAAACAATATTATGGTTCTCCTTCATGTATTTCTACGTAACTAGCATGGCTAGAAACAATCTACAGAATGGTATTTAAAGGAAATTATTCAAAAAATTTATAAAAAATATGATTTCTTGGTGGAAGTGTTGCCAAATATGCATATTTTTATTTTAAATAATTTTCGCTCAATATAGATATTTTAATTTAAAAAATGACCACGCTATCGTGCTTTTCACACCTTTTTACATATATACACTAAAAATATCGGGATATTTTGAACCATTCTTGAGATACAGTGTTCTTAAACAGAAAACTCCTTGTTTTCCAGTTTTTATACAATATTCTTATTTTTATTCTATATACATTTAGTAGCAAAAAAAAAGCCGAACAAAATTTTGTTGATGATGTTGAAACGATTTTTATACTGCGATCCCGCACCATCGGAAAAATATATAATTTTCGTTAGATTAGTCATCTTGCTCTTCACAAACTGAATGAAGTGTCACTGAAATACGTGGAATGTGGTGGTGTTGTGCTCTAAGGAATCTGAAATGATGACACAATTAAGAAGCAAATGATGACACAATTCCCGTAACACATATGATGCAAATGGATGTATCGTAGCCTGACTGTTGTAGTGAACGGATTGAACACTGTCTTGATAAACAAATGAATAATTTTTTGAGAAATCAGCTACTACTATAATCTCACCCTCGCAGAGATTGTCGCGCTTAGACTTGAAGAACTCCGCTTGCTTTTTAGCTATGTAGTCATGCTTACGAACATCAGAAATAGCATCAAAAAACGATTCTACAAATGGTTCAACCTCCGAAACAAGGTTGTTTAGGCTGCACATCTGTTGCTGAGACCAATGTTTGTATTGGACCTCGTTGATGTCGTTGTCTTCAAAATACGACAAAACAAGATCTTTCATAGAGCTTGTATCCCCACAATTAGCGTTTTCACACGTGTTTAAGAAGCATGCTTCTGTTGGTAGGTCGCATAGACATCGTTTTAGCATATCCCTATAAGTTTCAAACAGCTTGATGCAATGAACTTGCATTTGATCAAAGCAGGTTCCTACAAATTATAACCTGAAATTTTCATGAATAGCACACACTCACACAGAATGTGTACCAGCTGCTCCTGCCAACACACATTCTGGTGGTCGTTCTTCCACAAACTTTGAAAATCCTATTTTCTCGTTTGGGAATTTCGCTTTAAAGAGAGCGTAAAGGGTGATACGGTCAAAATTTGGTCAAGGGAAAACGCGTGTAAATCGGTGAAATCGTTTATTTAAAAAATCAAATTAAATTTCTTTTTCAAGTTCAATTAGTATAAAATTCAGGAAAAATATTCAGTTAGGCTTCCGCTTTTCCAAATCCGAATTGCCGGGCCTTACGCTTGACCCCTGCCATCAGATTTTGTACAGCCACCTTGTCCACCTTCTTCGCCGCAGAAAGCCAGTTTGCCTTGAACTGCTGCTCGTCCTTAGCAGTTTTTTTGGTCTTCTTTAGGTTCCGCTTGACAATAGCCCAGTATTTCTCAATTGGGCGGAGCTCTGGCGTGTTGGGAGGGTTCTTGTCCTTGGGAACCACCTGCACGTTGTTGGCGGCGTACCACTCCATGGCCTTTTTACCGTAATGGCAAGATGCCAAATCTGGCCAAAACAGTACGGAACAACCGTGTTTCTTCAGGAAAGGCAGCAGACGTTTATTCAAACACTCTTTCACGTAAATTTCTTGGTTGACAGTCCCGGAAGCTATGAAAATGCTGGTTTTCAAGCCACAGGTAAAGATGGCTTGCCAAACCAGATATTTCTTTGCGAACTTTGACAGTTTCGTGTGCTTGCAAATATCTGCTACCTTTCCCCTTCCTTTTGCCGTATAAAACTCCTGTCCCGGAAGCTGCTTCTAGTCGGCTTTGACGTAGGTTTCGTCGTCCATTACCACGCAGTCAAACTTCGTCAGCATCGTTGTGTACAGCCTCCGGGATCGCGCTTTGGCCGTCGTATTTTGTTTATCATCGCGATTTGGAGTCACTACGTTCTTGTAAGTCGATAGTCCGGCTCGTTTTTTGGCTCGATGCACGGTTGTAGACGATACACCCAGCTTATTTGCGGCATCTCGGAGAGATAGGTTAGGGTTTCGCTTGAAACTACCGGAACTCTCTTTGTCGTCTCAGCGGCTTCCGGTTTTCGATTTCCCCCCGATCCAGACTTCCTGGCTGTCGACAAACGTTCCCCAAACACTTTAATTACATTTGTAACGGTTGATTTGGCACCTTTTAGCGATTTTGCCAACTTTGCGTGCGAGTAGCTCGGATTTTCGCGATGCGCGAGCAAAATTTTGATACGCTGCTCTTCTTGCTTGGACGGCATTTTGACAACTGAAGAGTGAATTCCAAAATCAAAATAGGAGCAACATTCTACACACACACACCTTCAAAATGAGGGGTGTTCCGGTTTTTAAATGCAAAATTGAAAGAAATACGTCAAGTTGATATTGACCAAATTTTGACCGTATCGCCCTTTATACTTCTTTAAGATTTCCGCTCGTTTTCAAACTTACATCTATTCAATTTCAAAGCCTGCCGTTCCCTTACGGATCTATCAATACACTTTCTCTTCATGTCTATTTGTTCTAGCAATAAAATTACTGTCCGCTCCTAGCGCTTCGCATGGAGATGATAAATTATCTGCTTCTGAAAAAAACTTCATCAAAGTTTGTTACTTCCGCGCTGGGGAGAATACAAAAATAAAAATCAAAAGTGTCTTTAAGATTTGCCAAAACTAAACGCTTCTGTTTCAAAACGCGTATACCTCCTTCTCGTACGCTGATGCACTCCTTCTTTCCGGCTAACTCCTTACTTACATCCGCTGCTCGATAAAAGACATGTACTTTGTTCAATACCTCGATTGACAGTGGATTACCTTTTTTTGAACTCGACGAGCATAGGATTCCTTTTTCAGCAACGCAGTTTTTCATGTTACGAATTAATCGTTCTGAACATTTGAATTCACCTGTAAATGACCGATGTTAAAGTATTGTTTAAAAGTTATTCTGTTTTAGACTTTCACAACATCACATACTTTGGATTTTCTTGACACTCCAAGATTTAGGCAGCACCGATAGAACTCGAATCTTGTCACTAGCGTTCACGCATGGTTTGAATTTCTCCTTTAATTGATTTATAATTTCAATACTCACTTTATCATGAATATTAGAAACAGAAATTGTGTCGTTATGACACTTTATTACTGAGTCGAATGATTGCTTCAGTGCCATGGAAGCCCTAGCAAATTTTTGAGACGGATATTTCTTGATTCTAAGAACGTTACGCTTCTTCCCTGGCAATTGGTTGAGCGAGCTGAGTGTGCTGTTCAAACTCTGTACGTTTGTACCGACATATGAGGTATAGTTCTCATTATCAGAATTATTATCACTATTTTCTGCTTCCACTGTTGGTTAAAGAAATGTCAACAAAGAAAACGTAAATAAAAATTAAAACATTGCCTGATTCGTTGATACAATCCTTGGGCGACAAGTTTCCAGATACCATCTTCTGCGCTGTGGAAGCCCGACCAAGTTTTTGGATGGAACATTTCTTGACTTTACGTTTTTTCACCGGCGATTGGTTGTGCGATATGTAGGACTGTTCAATAGGCCATCCCTTATGTTGAAAAAAATTGCCAAGTCAAGAATTCCACTTCTTGAAATGTTCGTCTTGACTAGAAAACAAACATACTTAAATTTGAAGACCGTACGTTGACGTTAAGTGCTCCCCCAACGGACCTAAAGAAATGCTAGTACGGGTGACTACCCACGCGGTGGCAAGCATGCTACTGTAGAATACGGTCTTACAGGTCGACCAAGACCAGTGTCGTCAGGTTGATACAATTTTTTTTCGTTTATTTTTATTATCAATGTTGTTTGGGACACTATATCATCAGTACACCAGATTTTAGGTATGATTTAATTCGATTTAATTTAAAATTTGTACACACGTTTTACCCACGAAAGTGAGTTTTTTCCAATGATGCAAAAAAATTTCGACTCAAGAGTCAGTTTTAAAAAGGGCGTAAGCATTTTGAATAGCACTTCAATTAATAATTTGTAGCTCGAAAACTATTGGTTGTACAGAAACAACTGTCTAAGAACAAGTTGTAGCATGTGTGAACCCGAAAATAAAGTACAATGGATTCTGTGGTACAAACTTTGATTTTACAATATTTTTTATTGGTAACCATAAAAATTGTTGTTTTTATTTGTAAGATGAATTGGATTGAGAAATCAGATGTCGTTTTCGGCATTTTGAGTAAATATCATTCATATTTGGGTAAACCCAAACGAAAGTATTCTACATTCCAACATAATAAGTTCCATAAAATTGATAGATGACATTGCCAAACCTGTTATATTAAATACGGAATAGCCGATCACGAAAATATTGCTTAGAGAGTCTCCATTTTGAACTGCTGCATTGCGAAACGTATTTTTTTTTAAATAATGCTTTCGAAAACTCGTAAAAAAAACCAAAACAGAATGCAAGTGGAGTCACTGGTAAGCTAAAATAATAACTTATTACAATTTTACACTAAAAAAATGCTTGTATTTCTTCACTAGCATGTGTTTCAAAAAATAAACGTGTGTGTACCACAGTGAAGCTGCTGGCATCCACGAACAACAATCGTGAAGCCGAAAACTTGGTGCTGCGTGTGGTGCTAATTTGACAGCTCGATTTTCTCGAAGGCTTTATGCAGCTAACACAATATTCGCGGCGGAAGTTGCCGTATTTTGTCGTTAATTTGATTCGAGAAAAAAAATCCGCTTTGTACTTAGGGTAGTGGTTATTAAAACGACAGTATTTTTTCATTGTTTATCAGCCAGGTATTATAATGTTTTACCTTAATTACTGTTACTAGTAGTTTGGTAGAAGAAATATTGTAAAAAAATATTGTAAAAAATATAAAAATATTCAAATCGTCACTAGCGCCAAATCAAAAGTGGCTGGCTTCAAGAACTAACGCTCTCTTCAGTATTCTGGTGTGTACCCGCCAGGAGCAAGCTAATCGATAAAAAGCTACCGAAGAAAATCAAACCTACTTAGAATCAATGGTAAGATCAAGATAGTTTCCAATCTTCAATCATCTATATAGTTATTGATGATTGAGTAGCATTAGTATTGAATCGGGTTTTGAATCTCAGCTCTTTGTTTTTGATCTACTCTACTCTACTCAATCACATAGCTTAACCTCAATCAACTGTCGAATCCACCAGAAAGAGTATTTTCCTAATTTTACCACTTTTCCAGCTGTCGACAGCTCTTTCACAAAATGCTGTGACAAAGTAAAGCCAAACTGGCCATGAATATGTCGACGTTGCAATGCATGACTCTCCGGTTGAGATGGAGCAAACGTTTATAAATTCTTTGGGCATGCCGGGAACAAGCTCAACTATCGGGATGATGCTATCCACTACCCAAGCTCCGACCAGGAATAAAAAAGAACATCCGCGAACTATTATGAATGATGATATGGCCGAGAATGTATCAGGTAAAACCGAAATTCATTTAGGGCACCAACTGGACGACAAAGTCGAGCAGACTGACAACTCCTCAGAAGACGTTGCGGATATTGCTCCTGTATCTCAAAGTACGGATACTCAAGTATCATCACGTACCAATATATAAAAAGGAAATACAAAAGTCCTTAGTTGTTCGGATTCTGAAGCGGAAATTGCAGTCTCGAATGACCATAATGCACTTTTATTGAAACGGTGCAATAAACAATCAGATACCCTCCGAACATATAAAAAGAAATCGATGCCAAAGATGCAGAAATCGCTCAACTGAAAGATTTAGTTGTTCATGCGGTTTCGGAAGCAAAATCTCAAACGAAGATCCAAATGCTAAACAGGTTAGTAAATTTTCATCTTGATTACACATTATATATGCACCACAGACAAACAGACATAGCACATTAAACATTAAACATCTGAAGTACTGACTGTTTTCAACTTTTCCAAACTTTTTTATTGCAAGGCTTTTACCCCTGATAAAGATCTTAACATAACCGCTGCTGGAATCGAGCACATCATTTTGTTGTCCAAGAACGTTGGAGCATTTGTGCAAAATTTGGCGATGTATCTTTATGGAGCTGATGAACTGTGAAAGAGGTTCGTCACTGGTCGCAATTACAAAGGACTTATCAGTGGATATAAACCCAAGCCGACCATTTCCCCAACAAAATTGAATTTTATTTACAGTGAGAATCACACAATTATTCTATATCAATAATTGATAAGTACTAATTTTCATACACTATATTTGCAAACTCGGCCAGAGAGAGAGAGAGAGAGAATCACACTGCAAGTGGGAAATAAAAATCATGAGCAAATCTCCTCGCTTGCTCACAAATCATTATCAACAGAGCGCTGGCGGAGGATATCGCAAATCTGAACAAGGCTCGACGAACAGCTTCACTGAGAGCTAATCTAGCAGAATCCATGAGCCAGTGATTGAAGAACACCGAAGATAGAACCCTGGAAAGAATCATATTTTTTTATATTGTTTGATTTCTCGCTTTTCAATTGGACTACCAATAGGGCTTATAGCAAATTTGTAAACAATTTCTTGATGTAGAAGGAGATGTTCGCTCATCACCATGAGGCACCGAGAGTGAACAACAATGTTTTTGGCTAGAATTAAAGATATGAAGAGAAAGTTTTGATAGTTCCGCTAGTGTGCGGCAGGCTTGGAAATTTAACAGATGTGTTATGAAAATTGAGCGAAAAGGGCATGTGTACAGTGGTACTCGAACCAACGACATTTTTGCCTAACATCCCACTGCGGGGTAGGTTGAAGCACGGACTATGTCCGCCACTTCAACAGGCAAAAATGTCCGGTTGGAAGACGCTCATGTACCACTGTGGCTTGTATAGTTATTCTAGCGATCTATTGTGTGCACTCTGTTTACTGATGCGCACATGGGAGAGGAACTCTCTCCTTTTTTTGGGTTTGTTTTGATTCGCACCGACTGACGATCACTAAAGTTTTTCTCGTCGTCTCCAACGTAGAGACCTCGGAGAGAAACACCGTGAAGCGGTGCGATACTGGTCCCCACCAGTATAATTAATGGTTACCACCATTTATGGTTTTACATACATTAATTGTTATGTTATATATTCTCCGTGCGAGGAGTAACGATTATGATGTAGAAGGAGATGTTCGCTCATCATCATGAGGCACCGAGAGTGAACAACAATGTTTTTGGCTAGAATTAAAGATATGAAGAGAAAGTTTTGATAGTTCCGCTAGTGTGCGGCAGGCTTGGAAATTTAACAGATGTTTTATGAAAATTGAACGAAAAGGGCATGTGTACAGTGGTACTCGAACCAACGACATTTTTGCCTAACATCCCACTGCGGGGTAGGTTGAAGCACGGACTATGTCCGCCACTTCAACAGGCAAAAATGTCCGGTTGGAAGACGCTCATGTACCACTGTGGCTTGTATAGTTATTCTAGCGATCTATTGTGTGCACTCTGTTTACTGATGCGCACATGGGAGAGGAACTCTCTCCTTTTTTTGGGTTTGTTTTGATTCGCACCGACTGACGATCACTAAAGTTTTTCTCGTCGTCTCCAACGTAGAGACCTCGGAGAGAAACACCGTGAAGCGGTGCGATACTGGTCCCCACCAGTATAATTAATGGTTACCACCATTTATGGTTTTACATACATTAATTGTTATGTTATATATTCTCCGTGCGAGGAGTAACGATTATGATGTAGAAGGAGATGTTCGCTCATCACCATGAGGCACCGAGAGTGAACAACAATGTTTTTGGCTAGAATTAAAGATATGAAGAGAAAGTTTTGATAGTTCCGCTAGTGTGCGGCAGGCTTGGAAATTTAACAGATGTTTTATGAAAATTGAGCGAAAAGGGCATGTGTACAGTGGTACTCGAACCAACGACATTTTTGCCTAACATCCCACTGCGGGGTAGGTTGAAGCACGGACTATGTCCGCCACTTCAACAGGCAAAAATGTCCGGTTGGAAGACGCTCATGTACCACTGTGGCTTGTATAGTTATTCTAGAGATCTATTGTGTGCACTCTGTTTACTGATGCGCACATGGGAGAGGAACTCTCTCCTTTTTTTTTGGGTTTGTTTTGATTCGCACCGACTGACGATCACTAAAGTTTTTCTCGTCGTCTCCAACGTAGAGACCTCGGAGAGAAACACCGTGAAGCGGTGCGATACTGGTCCCCACCAGTATAATTAATGGCTACCACCATTTATGGTTTTACATACATTAATTGTTATGTTATATATTCTCCGTGCGAGGAGTAACGATTATGATGTAGAAGGAGATGTTCGCTCATCACCATGAGGCACCGAGAGTGAACAACAATGTTTTTGACTAGAATTAAAGATATGAAGAGAAAGTTTTGATAGTTCCGCTAGTGTGCGGCAGGCTTGGAAATTTAACAGATGTTTTATGAAAATTGAGCGAAAAGGGCATGTGTACAGTGGTAGTCGAACCAACGACATTTTTGCCTAACATCCCACTGCGGGGTAGGTTGAAGCACGGACTATGTCCGCCACTTCAACAGGCAAAAATGTCCGGTTGGAAGACGCTCATGTACCACTGTGGCTTGTATAGTTATTCTAGCGATCTATTGTGTGCACTCTGTTTACTGATGCGCACATGGGAGAGGAACTCTCTCCTTTTTTCGGGTATGTTTGGATTCGCACCGACTGACGATCACTAAAGTTTTTCTCGTCGTCTCCAACGTAGAGACCTCGGAGAGAAACACCGTAAGCGGTGCGATACTGGTCCCCACCAGTATAATTAATGGTTACCACCATTTATGGTTTTACATACATTAATTGTTATGTTATATATTCTCCGTGCGAGGAGATTAATTCTAGCCAAAAACATTGTTGTTCACTCTCGGTGCCTCATGGTGATGAGCGAACATCTCCTTCTACATCATAATCGTTACTCCTCGCACGGAGAATATATCACATAACAATTAATGTATGTAAAACCATAAATGGTGGTAACCATTAATTATACTGGTGGGGACCAGTATCGCACCGCTTCACGGTGTTTCTCTCCGAGGTCTCTACGTTGGAGACGACGAGAAAAACTTTAGTGATCGTCAGTCGGTGCGAATCAAAACAAACCCAAAAAAGGAGAGGCCCATGTGCGCATCAGTAAACAGAGTGCACACAATAGATCGCTAGAATAACTATACAAGCCACAGTGGTACATGAGCGTCTTCCAACCGGACATTTTTGCCTGTTGAAGTGGCGGACATAGTCCGTGCTTCAACCTACCCCGCAGTGGGATGTTAGGCAAAAATGTCGTTGGTTCGAGTACCACTGTACACATGCCCTTTTCGCTCAATTTTCATAAAACATCTGTTAAATTTCCAAGCCTGCCGCACACTAGCGGAACTATCAAAACTTTCTCTTCATATCTTTAATTCTAGCCAAAAACATTGTTGTTCACTCTCGGTGCCTCATGGTGATGAGCGAACATCTCCTTCTACATCATAATCGTTACTCCTCGCACGGAGAATATATAACATAACAATTAATGTATGTAAAACAATTTCTTGTAAAGCGTTTTCTACGCAAATCGTAGGTTGCGTTGGTAGTCTACCGTTAGCATAGGAAACTTTATATAAAGGTTTGCTTGCAGTTTATGTAAGGTCCCATTATATTGCTGCTCTATATTTGGTATTCTTACAAGTGAATTCGAATTGTTTTGTTTATTTGTCATTTTAATCTTACTACTTTGCGATGGACTTGTTGCTTTTTTTTAACCCCAGTTGTAAGGCATCAGACCATTTGGATACCATAAACAATGATCAATAAAAATCAAGCTATATGTGCAAAATATTAGTGTTTCTATTATTCAATAACATATATTTCGTGAAAATACGATAAAATAATAATACTATAAGACAGCATTGAACAGCTAATAAACAACAAAAAATTGTCGTACTGTAAAAACAACAATTCTACAATATTTATTATTGTTTGTTCGGCAAAAAAAACTATCGCAAACAAATTCAAAATGTATGTAAGATACTTAACAACCCCCCTTCTTCATTGTAAAAATGGCAAATACCATGTTTTTTATCGTTATCGACCATAATTTTTGTTGTGAAATTATCACCGACAAACCGACATGAAACTCAATCTTCATTATTGATCAAGAATCCGTAACGACCGATTCAAATGTGCAGCGATTCCATCTGTCAAAACCTATAAAATCATTTTATCTAGATCAAATAAATGTGTCTAGAATAACTAAGACATGAACCTTCTTATCAAGTTCCCAAGCGTGTTCGTGGCTCCAATAAACGTTCTTAGCGAACACGAAGATAGATGTCAGTAAAATTTTTTGAACACAAATATTAAGACATTTTCTATTGTCATTCATGTCGGTTTGTCGGTGATTAACATTAAAATTTAAGTACCTCAAATTTTAATATTTGCGGGAATAAACGTATTTTGATGATATAATCTAATTATTGAAGTATTTAAAAAAAATCAGCTCCTAATAATATTCTTCGTAAGAGCATCCGTTCTTAAGATTTTTTTTGATTTTATTTTATCCTACAGTAACCACAAAGCATTTTTCGTTTGTTAAGTTTCGAAATGTTTGTTAAGTTTCCTACAACTCTTTTTTTGACAGCGAGACGATTCGATGAACGGTTCAAAAAATATGGGGTAAAATGGTTCTAACAGTCTTTAAAAAAAATCGTTTAACATTTGCCGTTTTTGTTTCTTATTGTATACTTTATACATTGTGTGTATAAAGTATACAACTTGAAGCTCTAACGTCAGTTATGGAGAAAACTTCAGGGTGGAGAGATCTGAAGTGAAAAAAATGTCTCTAAGGTCAAACTTTTAACGTGTTTAGATGTTGCAGTATATTACGGCCAGAAAATACGGCCTTTTCATAAATTATTCGCGGTTCTCCAGCATCACAAAAATACCTTTTTCGAAGTATGTGTTTAGTTTCCCACAACTCACTCTAAGCCGATTAGGCCGACCTTAGGTGATTCTATAAACAGCATAAGAAATAGGGGAAAATGATTGAAAAAACGTTTCTTATATTATATGTTACTTTACTTGTATTTCCAATTTATTGTGCGCATACTAAAGTACATATATTGTTTCTACATTTAGATTAGTTTAGAGAAGTTCCCTTTCATTTTACATGTTTATATATACTATATTATCAAAGGCTTTATGCTACATAATATGAAAACAATTCTACATCTACCTGATGATCTGAATTTTTCTGGTTGGCAAAATCATATAATTCTTTTGCATTGGTTATTGGGTGTTCATGTCCTTTAGCTATATAAGCGTTTCTTGCCATTCGTTTTAATGTGTCATCAATTGCATCGCATGGCTCCTTGCCATGGGAAGTAGCGAAAAAATGCCATTCAGCATCTATGCTATATTTTGAATGGAATTTACAAAGACTTGCAAAAAAATTCCTATTATTATATTGGGATGCAGCTCCATCAGTCATGAATATCGCTTTCTTCAACTGCGTTAGTTTGTTTAAAAAAAAAACTCATTATTTTTTAAATAAATACCTGAACCGCTATTGTGTCATGTTCAAGTACTTCCGATATAACGATAAGGCTAAGATTCTAAAGCACTCCTGATTCGACATAGTAAATAATAAAGGGATGAATTGTGGCTTGGTTAGTATTCCAATAACTACTTTGAACGGCATCTTGAAGAACAAATTCAGTTTCGGAACCTACCAACCCTAATTTTGGATTTTTTAATTCTTTTTTTTAGTTAAAGAATTAGCTTTATACTAAGTTAATCTAATGCAATATCATATATCAAATGTTATTAATACAGTAAAACCAAAACCTGATTGACGAAATAAATAAATAAATAAATAAACAAATATTTCGTTGCTTTCGGCATTGCGATACCCACAAATCGCCTGCCACACCAAGTACTTCTTCAAATTGTCAAATTGTCAACCTTCTTCTTCCGAAATATCCAGGCGGAATTTGCCGACAAAAAACTCCAGGCCGGAAATCTGCTTGACGTCCGTTTTAATGTACGTCTCGTCGTACATTTCGGCAACACCAACCACTCGCGGTACAGCTTCTGACGCGGGTTTTGCCCCCTCTTATTCTGTGTATCGGTTCGGTTAGACGCCTTCCTTACCTGGAAGGCATGAAGTCCGGCCCGCTCAATTGTCTGCTGGACAAACCAGACGAAAGAATGGCCATGTCCCGAATCGAATGGTTCAGATTGCGCTTAAAGTAATCCCTCGCCATCCTTGCGTTCACGGGGTCGATCGTCTTCACTTTTCTTCCGCTGGGTCGTCTGGCGAAGATGGGTCTGGCGAGATGGGTCGTCTGGCGAAGATGGGTCTGGCGAGATGGGTCATCCGGGTCTCTTTGAACGATGTGGTAACCACTCGGGACACGATCGAATTATATATTCCTAACTGTTTCACGATCCACATGTGGGACAAGCCAGGATTTTCCACGACCCGCCCGTAATTTTTTGCCGAAGCATATCTTGCTTGGAAGCTATCTCGATAACCATTTGACAAATTGTAAGGAAATTTTGCACATGTGAAATATTACAAATTTCATATAATTAGTCCATAGAATGAAGTATTAGACAATCCTAAGCATCAATTTTGATTAACGATATGGATTCAAGATGCTTAATAAGTACATGTTCGCTGAAAATTGTGTGGTTGCTGAGAAACCGATGTGACATTATTTGTACCGCACATACACATACACACACATACATCCTCACATACATACACACATACATGTACTCAGTTCATCGAGCTGAGTCGAATGGTATATGACACACGGTCCTTTGGGCCTCGGATAAAAAGTCGAGTTTTCAAGCGATCTTAATACCCTTCTTTTAGTGTAAGCAGGGTAAAAAGAAGCTTGTATTCTTCAGTTCCTTAATCGCCTTTTTGATCAAATCATCCGTCGTTTTGACCACGAAATTATTTGAATATACTCTACTCTTAAAATTGGTCCAGAACATCTTGATTGGGCGGTGCTGGGAACAGTTGAAATCGCTGATGAAGTAACTTTATTGTGTGTCGTAGTTGTCCAAGTAACTCGTGTTTTACCCGCGTTAAATTGGTTTTATTTTGTTGTGTTTAGTGGCGCTTAATTTATTATTGTATCATCCGTTCCTACGAAACAGATTTTGTTTGTCTGGTGCCTATTCACGTATTTAATTCGGGTTTTAATTTGCATGTGTTGTGTCATTTGCTGCGTCATCGCATTTTGATCGCTTCGCAAGCCATTGTCTGCTGGCCAATAGCAAGCCTATTGTCGTTCACATTGAGCCAAATCCGTCCCCGTTGTGCTGTTTCGTGCGTTACTGCGGTGTGTGCATACCCAAAGGCGATTTCCCGAAACAACGTGTGTGACGATGAACGGAGAAAAAAATTGCGCCAAGTGCTGCGAAGCGATCGCTGGCATTGAATTCGTTTCTTGCCGCGGATATTGTGATTGCATGTTTCACATGACATGCGCGAATGTGTCTCGGGCTCTTTTGGGATATTTCTCGCGTCACCGCAAGAATTTGTTCTGGATGTGTGACAAATGTGCAGAGCTGTTCGGAAATTCACATCTCCGTTCGATTACAAAAGTGGCCGACGAAAAATCACCGCTAGTGTCTCTCACAGAGGCTATAAGCAATCTGCACACCGAAATAAAGCAGTTGTCGCAAGAGCCCGTGCCTTGTATTCAGTCACCATCCATTAAAAACTGGCCCCAGATCGGTCCTATCCGAGCTGCCAAACGACTTCGTGGGCCTGATTTGGCACATAAAGTAACCGAATACCAATCTGGTTCGAAGCAGCTAGACAGCAGTCTGAAGTCTGCGCAAAGCCAGTGAACAAATTTTGGCTCTACCTGTCTCGAATACGGTCGGATGTTACACATGAGGAAGTTTTGGCAATGGTGAATGCAAACCTTGACACTACCCAGGATCCGGAGGTTGTCATGCTGGTTGCCAAGGGAACTGACACCAGCAGCATGACCTTTGTTTCATTCAAAGTCGGACTGGACCCATCACTGAAGACAAACGCACTGAATCCATCGACGTGGCCGGAAGGAATCATGTTCCGTGAATTTGAGGACAACTCTGCCCAAAATTTTCGGAAACCGTCAGCAGTTTATTTGACGCCAACATCCAGGACACCACCTTCAGTGAGCATGAAGCAATAAACTACAGTACATCATACGTTTGTAGACCGGGACGCACCGAACATAGCACTGTGGATGCTCCAGATTCAACCCGTGAACTCTATATCTTCATCGAGGGCTAGCACGATCTTGATTGACGGTATGGATTTCTTCAACATGCATCAAAGAAATCTCGTACACAACCATCTAGGACGCATTCTCGATTTGTTCTTTAGCCTAATGGGTCTTCCTGTTGAAATCTCGAGTTCTGTTTCACCACTCTTACCGATTGACCTTCATCACCCGCCACTGGTTGTACCATCTTTAGTTGATGACGATGTACCATCGCATGGTGTGAATGAGAAGGTTGTGCGGGCGTTAGACTATAACAAAATTGACTTCGATGCTCTTTGGGATTTTCTTTCTGTCATTGACTGGGATGTTCGTTTTGCTGGACTAAATGCTGATGAAATGGCTGAAATGTTGTGCGCTGTACTAAATGATTGGATAGACACGAGTTTTCCTCATCGTCGTCCCGCTGTTTCTCCTCCATGGAGCTCTGCTTTGCTACGAAAACTAAAACGAACACGAAATGCTTCACAGCGTAAACTCCGGCGATACCGTTCCCTAACAAATAAGCGTAGTTTTCACTTGGCATGTAATGAGTACCGTAAGCTTAACTCGTCACTCTACAAATCTTAAGTTTTACGGGTAGAAACTCACTTAAGGCGAAACCTCAAGAGTTTTTGGAGTTATGTAAATTCAAAGAGGAAAAATACTACTATGCCAGCTAGCGTGTTTTTGAATGATGTTGAAACGTCTATAAGTAAGTAAAAATGTGAAATTTTTGCTACTCATTTTTCGTCAGTGTTTGCTGCGGAAAGTATTAACCCGAGTGAACTTAACTCCGCTGTTTTGGACGTTCCATTGAACCTTGTAGACGTGGATATTTTTGAGATAACGCCCTTGATGGTAAATAATGCCATCAAGAAAATAAAATGTACATTCTCGCCTGGACCAGATGGTATTCCGTCTTCAGTGTATTGTCGCACCAATGGAGCTCTTGTCGAGCCGCTCTGCAGGATCTTCAACAAATCTTTTGCCGAATCGAAATTTCCCGCAGTCTGGAAGGAGTCTTTGATGGTTCCGGTACACAAGAAAGGAGACAAACGTGACGTTAAAAACTACCGGGGAATCACTAATCTGTCAGCTGCCTCTAAATTGTTTGAGATAATAGTGAGTGGTTTCATTCTCGAGCGCACCAAATGCTACATCTCTGGCGATCAACATGGTTTCATGCCTGGACGTTCGGTTACCACCAATCTCCTAGATTTTACCACGTCCTGTTTTGATCAATTGGAGAAAGGGGCACAATGTAGCGTTATTAAATTTAGCTATAGAATTTCGTAGGTTCAGGCCATAGTGTAAATATAATAAATAATAAAAACATCGCAATCAAAGTATATGCCCATCCCTACCACGTCGAATTAAAGCCCCTGCAGCAGAAAACGAACCAGTCTGTCAAAAGTGCCAATTTTATGCTGTTGGCAGCACTAAACCACCGTCGTCAACGACAAACGGAAGGAAAAGCGAAAACGGGAAGAACGATTAGTTCATGGTCCGATCGGAAATCCTCTCGTCATTCGCAGCTCAGTTCGTCGTCAGTGTTTGATCGGGGCACAGGTTCAGAGCGTTATCGCTGAAACAGGCGAAGTGATCAGAAAACTACTGCATGCACGTTGTAGCAGAGTGCCACGTAGTGCAAGCAAAATCAGCGCCTCGAAGAGCTTGGATACACGGGAAACCTCGTGGGACCATAACCTCGGAATTGAGCCAGATACGGGACATAGGACTGACGAGAACAATTCGGAAGATCAGGGCACACACACTCGTTGAACGTGGGTCCCGACGCCGAACGGACGAGGACAAATCCTTAGTCGCTCGAGCAGAACAGGCACGTAGGATTCGGAATCAATTTCCGCTAAAAATCGTTTGGTAAGAAACCTAAAATGATCTCGCCATTGCACTACAGGTCGTTGCACGGGTACGATTTGGAAAGAGGACCACGTACTACACGTGGTTCCGCGATTCAACGGACACGGTTCATATTGCGCACGGTGTCGCCCAGAAACGTTAGGAGTCCGAACTACAAGAGCCCCGGCATTGGGTGAGTTGATTAAGTGATTTTGCGAGAATCAATCGCTGATTGTCCACGTTCAGGGCTCTTTTTGGGTATCTTTCTCTCTCATCAGTGCGAACCACGATTAGTGACGTGCTTTTCATCTGTGGTGTCACGTGGAGGTCATCCTCGCAGAAGGTCGCGGCAGCGCACAGCAGGACGAGACGATCACGCAGACGAATCACCGAGAAGTGTCCGTGGAGCACGGGGTTCACTCGTCGTTGGAGGGATGACGGTTCAAGCGATAGGTTGTAGACAGCACGCGGGCCCGTGAGTACAATTAGTGATAGAAATGATGAAGCAAGAAGAAGAAAAGAATGTGTACATGAGTTGTCAGGCAGAGAAAAGGTAGAAGTGGAGAGAGAGATAGAGAGAAAGAGAGAGAAAGCGAGGTGAAAAGGAAGGATTAAAATGAATAGAGAATAATACTATCGAAAATTTGTTGTTTGCGCTATAATTTTCGGTTGCGTTGTCTTCCGCTTCTTCGACGATGTCGCTTCGAACGAAGTAAATATGCAATTTGTTATAACAAGTAGACGTCGTCTATACTGATCTAAAAGCAGCGTTTGATACAATCAACCATGAAATTCTGCTGGCGAAGCTTTCAAAACTCGGCACATTGGAAAGATTGACATCATAGCTGTGCTCGTATTTAACAGACAGGGCTCTGCGAGTAAAACTTGATACAAGCACTTCCTGTTTCTTTACGAACTAGTCAGGTGTTCCACAGGGTAGCAACCTTGGACTGCTGCTGTTTGTTTTATACTTCAACGATGTATTGCTTCTACTAGGAGATGGCTGCAGGCTTGCGTATGCTGATGACCTAAAGCTGTTTTTTGTGGTACGGACTGCCGAGGATTGTACTCGTCTTCAATCATTATTGGATCGATTCACTGATTGGTGCCGTCGGAATAAATTTATGATCAGCATTCCAAAGTGTATGGTAATGTCGTATTACCGCATCAAGCAGCCGATTGTTTTCGACTATACCATCAATGGCGTCATTCTACATAGAACCGACCAGTTCAGCGATTTAGGTGTTCTACTGGATCATGAATTATCGTTTAACCTCCACCGCTCTGCTGTTATTTCTAAGGCTAATCGCCAGCTAGGGTTTGTGTCAAAAATCTCAAGAGACTTCACTGACCCGTACTGCCTGAAAGCTCTCTATTGCTCACTGGTACGACAGATCCTAGAAAATGCCGCCTTGGTCTGGCTTCCTTATCAATTGACTTGGAGCTTGAGGATAGAAACAATACAGCGCAGGTTTATCCGGATGGCATTGCATAATCTACCATGGCGTGATCCGCAAAATCTCCCGCCGTATTCAGATCGCTGACTTTGGAACGCCGACGGAAAAATCAACAAGCGGTTTTTGTTGCTAAACTTCTGAATGGAGAGGCGACTGCTCGAGGCTTCTCTCTCAACTGAACATCCGAGTTCCTCCGAGAGCATTACCGCGATTCCATCGAACAGCGTTTGGAAACAACGAACCTCTAACAGCTATGATGCGAGCATTTACGACTGTCGAAGAATTGTTTGAATTTGGCGAATCTTCAGCTCACATTTTGGCTCGTGTATGTAATGCCCGTTTTATTTAGTTTTAAGTTTGTGTCATGTAGACAATAAGTCCGATGAACTAAATTGAGTAAATAAATAAATAAATAAATAAATAAATAAATAAATAAATAAATAAATAAATAAATAAATAAATAAATATTGGGAGGGTTGGCATGCTTGGGCACCACCGGAATGCCTAACCACTCCATTTTCTCCAGCACCCGCTTCGAGTAGTGGGCCGACGCACAACACATCGTCATCCTTGTGGGACTTTTGAATGAAGGCGGCAACTTCTGGCAGGTACTTCGTACTGTAGATCTCGCAGTTCACTGCCAGCCCCGACAAAAAGAACAGGGGCAGTGACATCCTCTTTTCACTGATTGTGAGCCACAGCAACACCTTCTTTGGGAACTTCGTGTGCACTATGTACTTCACATTGCTGCTAACTTTTTTTTATCGGGGAGATGAAGTAGCCTTTGCCAGTCGTTGCGGTCCAACGTGAAGTACGTGTCGTAGTTCACAAAGACCACCTAGTTCCACTTCGCCGGGAACATTTCTTTGACCAGATTCTTCAGCGTTGTTTCTGAGTTTCTGCTTGGCTTTCCGAAACGGCTGGCTTGGACTGACGCTTCCACATGTGGATATCCATTTTGGCCAAACTCATCTTGACTTTTTTACCAATCGCACCGACCTCCCGGCCCAACGCACGACAAAAAAGGCCACCTTGCCTTTCGTCTTCCGTTTGAGCTTCTGTTGAATGCTCCGGTCATTTAAAATGGTCGGACGGCCGGAACCAGGCTTCCGCTCGGCGGACTCTCCCTTCTCTAGATGTGCCAGAATTTTTTAGATGTTTCCGCGATCGTATCCGGCCGACAAGTGGGCCACGATGGCCGACTTTTTTAGGCCCAGATGGAGCAGGCGATAAGAACAAACTATAGATCGAAGTTGCTAAACTGTTCTCGCCATAGCTGCCGTAAACAAACTGATGGAGCTGTAAAATATTCAGAGTATATAGGCAAGCTGTACGTATTGACTTACTGACCTATGGACCGACCACCAGGCAGGTGGCATGATAATCGCATGAAAAATCGGAACATTTTTTTAATGCACGCTTTACCCAAAATTTCATCAATTTTCACCCATGCAATAAAAAATTATACACAAAAGAAAGCATTTTTATCGAGTACAACCTTTATAGGATTCCTTTGCATCAATTTGTACAATAAGAAGCTGAGAAGAGTGCGCTATGGTTCAAAAGAACTATATACCTTCTAGGAAGTGAACGTTTAGAACATTTTAGCATTCTAAAACCAATTCTCTAGTAATGAACAACGAAGGTTGGAATGAGAAAAAATACAATTTCGGCCGTTCATATCAAATATTCGATCCTGGACATGATTCACGAAAAGCGTTGGTCCGAATCTTCGTCCCGAATCGGTTGTTTTCCATACAAACGGTTCAAAAATGAATCATCAAGTGAGAAACTTCAAGCACTTCTGGTATGTTCTGATCATACTTACACTATAGCCATTCAAATATTTGCTTTTTATCAGAGAATAAAGCAGCTCTGAAAGCTTTAAAATCTGCATCATGCACTTCCAAGTATGTTTGAAATTGTGTTCAATCCAAAAGTTGTTTTGTCGTAATCAAGTCTATTTATACTGTGTTCCAGGCCATTGTAAAATTGATGTTAACGACTGATCCGATGGATAAGAAAAATCCCTTCTTGGTTCTTCGGTGGTTTCTTCTTATTATTATTTAGCATTTCAAGCTTATTGCTTTCGCAATAAGCTTATTGCTTGTTCTCAACTAAGTGTTCTAAATGCACTTCCACAGTTATTAATCGAGGGCCTTCGATGCCAGGTACCATTATTGCATTAGTATGATTGTGTGGCAAGTACAATCATTCCCTATGCCCAGGCAGTCGAGAAGTTTTCCTTAACGAAAAATTCCTAGATCAGACCGGGAATCGAACCCAGCCACCTCCAGCATATGGTGTTGCTTTGTAGCTGCGTCTTTACTGACTGAGCTAAGGGAGTACCTGGCTTGAGAATCTTTAAAAAATTAAAAAATGATTAAATTAATAAACAAATCTTTAAGAGTGGAAAGTAAACTGGAACAATTATTGGAGGCAATGATAACTATGGCAGTAAAGTAATTTTCAACCGACTATAATCTTAGTCGACATGACAATCAAAAATATTTGATTCAGATTTTAATATAATGTCGGAAGGTGACAATGCACGAATCCAGGTTGAAAAATGAAGAAGAATAAACCGAGTGGTGATAAATCTTACAGCTCCCATGTTAAGGTATAGGACGAACATTTTAAAATGCTTCTGGTGCTCAATGAAGACATTTTCAGCTAAATAAAAATAATACCCTTATTTTGCAGTTTTTAATTTTTCTTCCATCATACAACAAACCGCTTATAATTAAAATGTCATTTGATTCATTTCATTTAATTTGAATTTATAATATATAATATATACTTTAACATGGGAGCTGTCAGATTTATCACCACACGGTGTCTTCTTCTTTGTTCAACCTGGTTTCGTTTATAGAGATTTTCGCTGATCTGAACGCTCAGCAATTGCAAGTGTTTTTCTTATCTATACAAAAAGAATATTTCAAGTGCACTTAGTGATAACCACTGACGAACTATATAAATTGTCTGTTCAAAGCATACTTCCAACATCTGTTTCCATGTTTGCGAAAAATGTTAAGCTAAGCCACAAACACGGGCACAATATTTCAGAGTTGTTTCGTGTCTGATCTACTATGGACACACACAGAGAAAAGTTTGATAGTCAATTTTACCTTTATTCGAGGGTTAGGATGACTGGCAGTATATACACAGAGAACAGACATCCAAGCTGGAGTGCCCATCGTGTGTAAATTTCTGTAACTGCTATTTTAAAATTACAGATCATTTCCGTTAGTTTTGGTGAATCGTATGTTGATGGCGCCACTTGCCCGCCTTGAGATTTGATAGCCTGTCCATTTTAGTTTGGTGAAACCTAGACTAGGCGGCGTTGTTTTTCCAACGGTTTGCTTTTAAAAATTTACACAGTAAATTGGGGAAAAAATGTTCGAGCCTGGATGTCTGTTCTCTGTGGTATATATACTCGTTTTTTTCGCTGGAAATCAGCAAAATTTTACTGGATTTTGCCGAGCTGTAAAACCAGCAATCTATCCAACAAAATAAATGTTACTGTCATTCCAGCAAAGATAAATTTCATGAAACTGACAGCACTTTACTGTAACTTCAGCAAACATGCATGTGAATTGCTGAACAATCAGCAAACTCATAATCCTCGAAATTTGCTGTTTTGCCAGCACTTTTATCGCAATTTTTACAAAAATGTATATTTTTTTGTAGAAAGACCGCGCGTAGCGTAGTTGCTGCTACTCCGTTACTGATCAGAACTAGTGTAATTGCACAGAGAACCACCACATAGATGAAGCTTGGGATTAGCTTTGCATCTTCAATGTACAGTTCACTAATTCTCGAGTACTTTTTCAAAAGGACGTAAGTAACAAAATGTACACAAACGTGTTGTTCATTGCATGTTTTTAAAAAATCATGTTTATATGCCCACATTTGATGAACTTTCTGATGGATTATTTCTGAAAGTTTTTACTAACTTTTTACAAAACGGTGTAAAATCACTTTTGCACTTTTTGGGAATAAAGTACATACGCCACTTGTGTTGAAAAGTAACTTGCGAATCATTGTTCTATCATTTGAATGCCTCTTAACGACGCGTAAGTAAAAGGCTTTATACCTCAAGGTTAAAAATGTAGATTTTGTTTAGTAAAAATTGATATTTTAAGCAAAGATATTTTTACATCGTTTTGTTGCAGAAAAACTTAATACGTCATTTTGATAATTTCGACGTATCTTTGTGAAATATGACAACTTGACGTAACATTTCGACGTGTCAACATTTTCATTCGCAGAATGACGTATCATTTTGACGCAAGTAACATGCCATCTATGATACTGACTTATCAAAATGACGTATAATCTTCTTCTATTGCAGACCGTTATAAGAAACATTTTTCTAAAGGAAACTTGAATTTTCACTCCTAGTGTAATTTTTAAGCACAGTGATGTAATATCTTTTACCAATGTGTCATTCAGTGGAATTTAACTGGGATAAGCATGTCTGGTTTTCAAATAGGAATAAAAATAAATTCAAAAAATTTCAAGGCTGATATTCTCATTTTCGTCCAAACGTTACTTACGTCCATTTGAAAAAGTACTCGAAAATTCTATTAATAGATCAGTACCGGCGCCGGCCACGTCCTCATGGCCTTTGGGGAGGGGGAAGGATGATTAGTTTGACAATCGTTGGTTAGAGACCGTGTTTAACTCTTCGTCTCCACAATTGTCAAGGGAGGATAGTTTTGTGTTAGTGAGGCAGGTTATTTATAGATCATGGATTCACTGTGGTAAGTGCCCGCATAAACAATAACCATAAGAAGTGCCTAACCACCAATTCGGGGTATCATCCATACTATAAGTGGTATGTTCACACCATCTATAATATCGTTACTGAATGGTACGTGATTATTAGGGTGATGCGATCAATGAAAGCGCAGTAAGAAGAAAAAGGCAAGTGACAAATGACAAGGAAGGGGACGGGCCTGGAATTGAACTCCCGACCATCTACTCAGAAAGCAGAACGGATAACCACTGAGCTATCCAGCCACGTCCGCAATATTAAAAAAAAAAAATTGAATAAAAATAAATAAATAAATAACAAATAAACCTGAGGCAATTTTTTCGGACATATATATAGAGATTAATGCATTCAAGATAATAAAGTTCTTCAATCTTAGCCTAATTTAACAATCTGCAATACATGTCTGAGGAGATTACTTTACGTACCTATCGATCCATCGAATTTTGATTTAGTATTGCTCATATGAAGGTAAATAAAATAAAATGCAAATCCAACAAAAAAAATGCAAAAGTTAAACCATAAAAATACATTAGCAGTTTACTTCAACTGAATCCGCCGTTTTCTAACTTTGAAACATCAACCTACAAAAATCAGATGTGCTGTTCATTATGTTTCACTTATCGAACAGTTCTTCGAAATCATTGCTTTCTAAGTTCAATGTTTCGACGATTTAATGCACATTCGGATCCATTTTTCAATGCCTTTCCGATTAAACAAAGAACTCACAACTTGAAATA